>JAZGTJ010002043.1:0-46389 GCA_036877575.1 Botia almorhae
TTTACCTTTTTTACAATTACGGATTTGGCAGATGCTTTAATCCAAAGCGACTTATAGTGCACGCAAGCTATACATTTGATCAGTATGTGTGTGTTTTCCTGGGCTTGAGCTACAGGAACAATTATTTCTTAACAACAAACATTGTGTAAGTAATAATAATAGAAGTTGGCTATGCACACTTTTTAAACATGTTATGTAAAGAACAACTGTAGCTTCCAAAAACACAGCACGGTTAATATTAATGCTCCAAGCAATGATCCATTTGATATTAACCATCAACAAAGATGTGCTGAGTTATTCAAGACACCCAGGAATTTCCCCTTAAGAAAACATGCCAGTTCCTCATTTTCACAGCTGATAGTACAGATAAGTACTGCATTTGTTCTATTAAAATCAGGTTCCATGTAACAACTTTTGGCTGACAGCTTTAGCGAGGCACCAAAAACAGGAGCAATAATAGGAGGAAAGGTGTGTATTGTACATCTCTTGAAAAGGAACAGTAAGTCAATAAGCAGCAAACACCGAATTACACAATTTCCTTTTATATCCGTCTCTTAAATACAAACAAGACTGCTTGACTACATTTAAAAAACACATTTCCGAGAATGAAGGCTTGCTTGAAATTGTCTGATCAAGTTCCATCCTCTTCTGACCAAGTGCTGCCCTCCCTTTGGGACACTTTTTACAAGATTGTTAGGCAATTGTTTCCGCAACCTTTGGTATTTCAGGAAATGTTCGACACTGTTGCCTCTTGACCATGTCAATTTCTGAGGTAGCCAACACAACTTTTCTTAATAGTCATTCTATAGAAGTAACTGGATAACAAAAGTCCACAAGAGGCTTTTATATACAGCAACAGATATATTCTGTACTTAAATATCCTACCGTGAGATTTGACATATGTTAAAATAGGAAAAGGGACACGGCCAACTAACGCTAGGACAAAATAAATATGTTCCTTTTCTGTGAGAGACTGTATTTTTAGATGTCAGCAGGAAACTAGCAACATGGCAATAACAGCAGATTAATGTGAGAGCATGCTGGCCACTGGAGCTTCACACTTCCTCCTTTGACCAGCGTCTCTAGGGCGTTCAGCATGACAGGAAAAGACACTGAGCTTCAGAACTTCAGACAGGCCACAACATAACCCTCATCTACCGCCGAGTCTCACACTTCACAGCCTGATGTCCCACATATAAATGACACGTTTTATGCTCTGTGATCAACAGTTTGTTAACAGTATGTGAGAATAAACAAACGTTATCTATTTAGTTCCACTGATGACAACGAGTAGCCACTTATTGTGACTGTTAGCAATGAAGTTGTGAATTTATTTTAGTTCGACATTTTTTTTTACTGGGAAGATGACAAATAAACGAAAATGGTGTTTCTGAAATGCAGATGTACAAGTTATATACAGCGATCAGGTATAATCCACTCAGTTATAAGGTAACAAATGTATTACTCCGGGAAAATAATTAACCGGCTCTTCCCACATTTTTAAAGCATGGTTTAAGCATTTAAAGGCACACAAAGAAAAGCGATCTTATAGAAAACGTAAAGATTTGTTGTTCTCGCTTATATTCGCGGCTGACAGATCATACATATTATTTAATAACGTAATTTCTATTCCAGGACAGTTTTTGTTATAGGAAAGTAGATGAGGACGTATTTAAATAGGTCTGCCTACCTGTCAAATGTCAGTTAAAGATGTGAACTTTCATTTAAAGAAAATAATTTCGGAGAGAAATGAGCCATGCGACACTCATTGAAGCGAGCGCACACTGAAACCCAATGAGGAACCTTAGACTGGACGCCTGCTGTTTTTACTGCACGTTCAACTTCCTGGTACAATAATCACAATGTTAATCAGATTTCTTCTTTACTTGTTTGCATACGCCATAGTGCTATTACCAATATAAGGTGCAGACGCTATGAACCATCACACCTTAAAAAAATAGTCAAGCCAGTCATACCCAGTCAAGAGTGTGAACATGGTTTAATTTCATCACCCGATGACGTAGTATTAACACGTATACATAATATACAGATAAAACAACAACACCGTGACAGTAAAGTTTTGGATTAGTAATTTAAAATGTTCCTTGTTCCAACGGGGGGCCACCTAACCCTCGCAGTAAACTTTTCTTACTATTTTTGGTATTTAAAAAAAATCAGTATGATTCATAGGATTGTTCCCACATGGGGACCTTAAAACGTCACCATTTGGTCCCCATAACGCAGTGAATACCAGAAACACACACACACACACACACACACACACACACACACACAGACTAGATTCCATTAGCTACATTTTAATAGAAAAATATCAAAACAGGAAAAAACATGAAACTATTTTAAAATAAACATAAAACTAGCAGCATCTCAAGTACATTAGTCTGTAAAATTCATCATCACCAGCTGTACAAAACAGTAAACAAAGTACAAATAACATAAATGATAAGAATATTAAAATAAGAAAAACATAAAACTTTTCATGTTTTTGCCTTAATTAAATTGCCAAAGTACGCAGTAATTGTTTTTAGTTTGTTGTTCAGAAAGTTCTGTTCCACTTCCACCTTACCACCTGGACCAGCGAGAGACGCAATCTACATGGAGAGAGAAACAAAGAGAAATAAAAAAAGAGGAAGAGGACAAATAAAGGCGGTAAGCAGGTGTGATAAACTATCATCATAGTATCTACATATAAACAATATCTACAGACCTTCAAAAAGCTTAGCTTTGTAAATAAATGTTGACGCTAGGACGCTATAAAGCCTAAAATGTCAAACTTAGACACATTATTGAACATTACAGAAAGTACAATGTGGGGAAGGAAGACTAATGATGCATTTATTTTAGAAATGATTCAAGATGAGATTTATTTCAGTCAAACACAGAACGCTCTGGAAAGCAGCGTTGTTTCAAAAGGTCTAACCACGTGACATCAGAGAAGCCTTTCAGAGAAATCAGACCACGACCAGCTGCAGCTGACGGAAATCATATACATTACCACAAATATAATGAAATGAAAACCATTTTATGAAAATATCTGACATAATCTGTCAACAAATGTTCATATAGGATGTAGTGCCAAAGATGTGTCAGCCTATAATGATATTATGAGCTAGGAATAAGTCGTATTAAAGATGAAATATACATTTATACATTAGACAGACGTTTTTATCCAAATCAATTTACAGCGCATTCACGGTATATATTGCCAGTAAGCACAATACCTGGGCAACACACATATATGCAGCTATACATATATACCCTACATGTTAAAACACACTTTTACTCTTTTTTTAAAATAACTATTAAAACTAATAAACTATAAAAAATATATTAAATGTAGTGAAAGTAGCCAATATGATGATTCTCATTCATGGATCACAAACGTAATTCTACCAATGTAAACTAAAGGGTGTTGATAAGAGGCGAGCCCTTTGATATGTACTGCAACAGTTTTATGTTTCAATAACGAAAAATAGAAAATAAATCAAGGCAAAAAGCCACATATACCACCATGTTAATTAAACTTCTGGACTATAAAAATGCTTGTAAAAGCTTTACCTGTTCCATGTCTGCATTTCGAGGGAGAAAATAGACAACGTTGTCCGAAATCATCTTTGACAATCTGAAAATTTCAAATGTGCAGACTGTTAAGGAAGTCGGCAAAAGCAGTATGAGAACTCTTGACCACATCCAACAGAAAGCTTAACACCAGCTTTAATACCACAAAGAAAGTGACATACAAAGAAACAGAAAGAAAACCATCCCAATGTGATCAACTAAAAAGGATATCCATCAGGATTCATCATGGTCTGGATGTTGAAGACATCAGCACTGAGGTACTCTGGTCCTCCCCAGGGAGGGCTGAGGAAAACCACGTCTCCCCGTAGGCGTGGAGCAAGTTGCAGGAAGTCTCCCTGCAGAAACTCTATTCGGTTTCCCACACCGTAGACCTCCGCGTTGTGCTGTGCCAGAGCCAGGCGGACCGGATCGATGTCGATGGCAATCACTGAAAGAGATGCAGATACAGAGATCATCTTCACAAACACTTACAGCCCATCCTAATGGAAATACAACTGACCAAAACACCACATATGCATGATAAAAACACACGTTATATGAAGTAATAAAACCTATTATAGTATTAACATGTTGTTTTGAACATGGTCTGAAATAATACCATTCTTAAACATGATATCCTGATAATATCATATTATTCTTTAAAGTACAGTGTAAACACCATGGTACATACATAATAAGGTATAAGTACCTTATTAATATAGCCCTTGGAGAAGATTTGTAGAGGACAGACAAACTGGTTCTATAGTATCAAAAAACTGGAAACACTGCTTGATTATATTAAGGCTCCACAAATTGCTTGTTCACCTCTTTTGCCCGTGAGGGCAAACTGAATGGCATTTCCACCCACGCCACAGAAGGCGTCAATAATGAGCTCAGCGCTGAAGCTGTCCTGCACTCTCAGAGCGATGTGCTCGGCGATTTTCTCCGGGGTCACAGAAAACCAGCCCTCTGTGGAGAGAGCAGATGACACACAGGAAACGTTACTATTTCAAGTTTACTATTACTATTTTTTACTATTGCCTTTATCAAACAATCGAAAACATATTCAGTTAAACATGAAATTATTTATTATTATTATGTTAAATTAAGGTTAAACTATAAAGTGCATTTTTATTGTTATTCTGTAGTAATTTTAAGCTTCCACCAGCAGAGGGAGTCTGGAGTACTGTTTGTATACGCTTCACTTGTATTCGCAAGCACTGAACCTTTTACGTCACACCATCTCGCCCTCTAAAATTATAGCATTGCTCCATATTAGGTGAGAGCTAATAAATGTTGTACTTCGTATCTAGGAAATTTTAAATGACCAATATATCTAAAATTTTATGTTATAAAACTACATATATTAGTGGACACTCAATTTATAAAATGTATAAAGGAAAATTAAAAGCACTGAAACCAGAATCACTATCTTTTCAAAGATTTATTAAGATTTAATGTATGCAATGTAGGATTCTGATAGCGTTTTCATGTGTATTATTTGTGACAGCTCTGTGCATGTGTGAGGAAGAGAAAGCTCGGGCAGAGAGCTCTGTGAAAGTGATGTTTAACAGACCATGTCCTCCTCTGATTCTGTGGAGACCAACACCATCTGCTTTTAGCCTCAACAAAACCATCTCTGTTTTTACGCCTCTCGTACTTTTCTCCCCGCTGAGACAAGAACACCTGCTAAAGTAAGAATCACTGGTCTGGAGAACAGCTTTCGGTGTTTCCTGTTTACTCAGTGACTTGTGGACAGTGGGCAGCACCTAAAGTCCTGTCAGTACAGACGCTCCAGTGTAAAAAGAACTCACAGAAAACCAAAACATTGTACCTTAAACTGCATAATGAACTCAAACCTCAACAAAAACTCTAACAAAATCTTATTTTTAAGATTAAGTATATATTAACTGTGTCTTATTTCACCCATCATTCACATGAGTCCTACGCATGCCTTGAATCTTGCATGTTTGTTTATTAAATATTTCGGTAAATATGATGATTTTTTAAAATTTAGATATCAGTAGCAGTTTTGTACTTCCACTTTATTCGTACTTTACACTATATTTAAACATTCATTAAAATACATTTACGTTTATGCATTTGGCAGACACTTTTATCCAAAGCAACTAACAGTGCGTTCAAGGTAAGCCTACACATTTTATTATTAGTATCCGTGTTCCCTGGAAATCAAACCCACAACCTTTGCACTGCTAATGCAATGCTCTTCTAAACGAGCTACAGGAGCACTGTAGCTCACGTATCTGCTCCTAACAAGCAGATACATGAACAACTGAGGCTATACTTGCTTCTGTGGATGAAGAGACAAATCTACAATTCCACCAACAACAGGCCAGTAAGAAGTTAGTCTACATGAAATCAAAATTGATCCCTCGTACTTTTTAAATAAATATTACTGGTTATAAACATCCCGTTTCACACTCATACACATCACATAACGAAAGTAAAACAGACTGCATGCTAAACGTTGACTTTTTAGATGCTAATATGTATCAGTGCCCTTTGGCACAGTCACACCTGAATAAACTCACTACAGAGTGACTAATTTCGATTACAATCTGCCTTGTGACTTGCGTAATGTTAACCTCAACTTCACGCTTCTTGTTTGGTTCCACTCAGGGGGTAGTAGTAAAAAGAGCTGGTTTTAACATCTCTATAACCTAAGGTAAACACCTCTCCATGAAGCACTCAGCCCCCACCTCAGGGTTGGGGCATAAAGGACAGACAACTGAGCCCACGGCCTCTCCCACAGTCTTTATCTTTCTCTCTCTCTTTCTCTCTCCTCTGTCTAATCAAACAGCACAGAAGAAAAAGAGGCTCACTGTGGCTATAAGCTACTGGCTCTGTTGACATGATCCCACTTTCAAACTGAATTTGGGATGATTAGTGAAAGAGTTATGATTTAAAAGTGAGAAAGGCATTTAAAACATATCAGTTATGGCACTTTGGAGGATTCAAATCTTCAAATCCAAGTATCGGGACCTTTCATGGCACCAGAAGGAAAAACCGTTTGACTTTTTGGAGCTGATGTTAAAAAGTTTGAGAGGTAATCAGATTTTGGCCATTCCCAAGATACGGACTGTGAGAAACCACATCAAAAACCAACAGTAAAGTGATCGTGAAAGATATTCAACGATTAAAGTGATTTACTGCGTTCTAAGTTTAGGATGTCAAAGAGAACAGGTTTAACAAGACAGCCTGATAGCTTCCAATTTTAAATGTAAGTTAGTGGTGCTTGACTATGTAAAAGTCACTGCTAGGATGTTGTGGGTGTTTGCCAGGTCATTTCTAAGCAACTGCCAAAGTGCTTGAAATGCTTTTAGTGCCTTGCTATGCAGTCGATGTTTGTGTTTCTATTCAAACATATGCACTAAAAATGCATAAACCGGACGACACTGTTCTGCATATATACAGTTACGAATTTCCCCTTATAGCATAAACTGGTCATGAAGTTTGTCAGAAAAATAGACAAAGACAATCTGCTTAGAAAAATGAATCAAATTAAATACTTGGGAATTTGTGGGTATGAATCAATCTCTTAAAGTCATGGTATCTCAATGAGGCTGAGGTCAGGATTCTGACTGGATTTTTTTCTTCTGTTGAAGTCTGTTCTGCTTTGGGTTGTTGTACTGCTGCATCGCCCAACTTTAACTGAGCTTAAATTGGTAGACAGATGGTCCTACATTCTCCTTCAAAACGCCCTGATAAACCTGAGAATTCATTTATAGATCACAGAAAGCTGTGCAGGTCCTGAGGCAGCACAGTGGCCCCCAAACATAATAGCCCCTCCACCATATTTTACATCTGGAATGAGGTCTTGATGCCTCTTCACATCTAGCACTGGGTGTTTCCCCCACAAAACACCAATCAACATGGGGTTCATCTCTCCACAGAATATTTTGCCATTGGCACTGTGGAACATTCAGCTGATCTTCTGCAAGCTTCAGACATGTAGCAATGGTTTTTGAGAACATCAGCGACTTTCTTCATGCTAATGCACAATGTTCTTGTATAATGTTTTATGCATGGTGGACATGTCAACAGTTGTCTTTAGCTGACTATAGAAGTCGTCTTAACACCACCGAGCATTCTGTGCTGTGCTCCTGCAGTCATCTTAGCAGGACGCCCACTTCTAGGCAAAGTAGCGAGCTCACAGTGGTGAACTTTCTTGGACAATTTGCCTGACTGAGACCTGATGAACATTAAGGTTTCTAGAGATTCTTTTGTAACCTTTTCTACCTTTATGCAAGTCAACAATTCTTGACTAAAAAAATTGTCTATTGTTGGAAGCACGGGTCACATCAGGCAATACTTGTTTTGAATAACAAACACAAAAACAGTGAGTGATTTTGAAGATTACGGCAGCTCTTAACAACACCTCCAATCTTGTGTCACTGACTGGACAACATGTCAACTGACTATTGGCTTCATTTAGCTTTTGAAGAAGCTCTTCGCTAGAGATTCACATAATTTCCCACCCTACACTGTAGAAGTTTACATGGTGTGTCCAATAATGAAATTGTAATTGTCTACATGTCACTGTGTATTTCAGTATATGAATCTGTTAAAGATTAGATCAAATGTTATGACCAATTTAGGCATAAATAAATGTAAAAGCGTTTACATACTGGTTCCAGCAACAATATGCGTAATGAATATCTCTTTGTCTGATTCGTGGCTTAGTGGTTAACGCACATTCTCTGACATTGAGCCATGGTGCTCAGGCACTTTAAATTAAATTTAAATTAAAGTTTAAATCAGACAATTCCAATATGGTTTACAATTTGCTTTCTGTCTTTTCTCCATTATACTTTAAATAAACATGTAAAAAAGGGTCAATAAAAGCAGCTCTGCCAAGTCAGGCTAGTAAGAAATAGCTGAACTTGCTCAGATAAAATAAAATTAGACAGCGTAAAGGAGATTTAACAAGCAGGTTTATGCTCAGTTTAATATACTGTGTCCATTAACAGATCTGTCCACTTTGTAGCCGGCAGTAGAGAGGAGAACACAGGTAAAGCACCAAAGCTAAAGGTTGCCCTCCTCTGAGGCCGGGCGCTCTATTTGTGCAAAGTGCAGCGTGGGGAATGAAAACACTACTCTCTTGAGCACTATAAAAGCTACTTGCTCTCTTGCTCTCGTTTGCTCCTCTCTCTCTGGCTCCCCCCCCCCCTCCTCCTCCGGTCTGACGCAGGAGGTGTGAGGGGCTCTGTGTCTAGCGTCAGCACACACACTGCGGACAGAGCCAGCTCATCAGTCAGCCCACACCACCCGTCTCCACACACCTTCAGCTGCTACCACCTCACAAATACATCACAGACAGAAACACACTCTTCATCCAGTATAATACTGACATCATGCTCTACTGAAGACAGATCCCTTGAGTTCTCATTGTCTTATTTTAGGGTTGTTTGAAGAGTTTCTGTCTTTACTTACTCACACTCATGTCTGAGTAACTCGTGTTCCAAACCCACATAAACTTTCATTCTTGTGTGGAACACAAAAGATGATGATGTATGATTAGCTGATGCTACTCTTCTATTTATACAATGTAAATAAGGGGGGCAGTTGTGGCCTACTGGTTAGTGAGTTGGGCTTGTAATCAGAAGGTTGCTGGTTCGATTCCAGCGCTGGGGGGTAGCAACTGAAGTGCCCTTGAGCAAGGCACCTAACCCCCAATTGCTCCCCAGGCGTAGTAATGTCACGACTTACAGTGTGTTCACTCCTCACCAGTGATGGGTTAAATGCAGAGGTCACATTTCGGGTATGGGTTACCATATCTGACAAATAGGTCACTTTCACTTTTAAAGGGTTAGTTAGAACAGAGTTAGCTAGAATTACGTTAGCTAGAATGAGGCTTACGTAGCTAATGTTAGCTAATGCTTTTTGTGTGCCATGTCCCTTTACTGTCTCTTTAAGAGTTAGGGCTGGGCAACATTAACACACTATATATTTGGCCATTAAGTTTCTGTCAGCAGTTTAATGATCCTTCCTTCTCGCAAAGGAAGAGCCCGTGACCATTAGACAGAGATGGTGATAGAGATTGGTAGACAGGTTATTTTTGTTTTAGCTATGTTACCTAGTCTCATTAAGAACTGTTTAATTCCTTATCAACAGGCTGTCTTCATCATTTTCCACAATTTATAACCTATTGTCCCTGAGATGCTGTGGCAACAGATTCTGCATGGGGGCATTTTGATGACTCACCGTGGTCAAGTTTGATCCCTTCATCGAACCTGGAAAACAGGCGGTACCGCTGGGCCCAGTATTTGGCCAGCTCGGGTTCTGCTGCAATCTCTGGAGGCATCTCAACATCTTTTCTCCATTTCCTGTTCTTTCTCTTCTTGTTTTTGAGGGACTTCTTGTTCTCTGCCGAGAAGGGAAACGGCATGATTTAAAACTGCATGATGTAAAATGACCAATTAACACTAAATGAAAATCCTAACTGTGTTAATGTGTGGTTTGAAAACTGCTGTGCTGTAGATGTTACAGATGCACAGTCATGATCTCATTTATACTAGAAGACTGTTGAGCTCTGACCTCTCTCTGCATCTTCAGGAGCATCAAGAAGCAGAAAGTCAGGTATGCCCAAGTTCTGCAGCTCTCCTCTGGGATCTGGGCCCGTCTCGTGCGTTTCTTCTGGTTCTGGTGTTAATTCCGGCAGCATGTTATGCTGATGTTCTTCACTTCCTCCACGCCCTCTACTAAGCTGAGGAGTCTCCTCACTCTCTTCCTCATCAATCTCATTATGTTGTGTGGATAGCCCACCGTCTTCTGATCTCTCACAAAGCTCAGTCAAAGCTTCAGGCCTGGAGGTTGGAGTTATCTCAGAGTTAGCATCAGTCTGAACTTGCTGAAGGAAACTCTGGACCTGAAGGAATGAGTCAAGATACAGCTTTGGGTTATGAGAAGAAACAGACCCAAATGTTGCACACTACAGTTAAAGGAACTTACATCTACCAGCCCACACTGGCAATGCTGGTTTGGTATATTCTGTCACTGATCTATCAACTTGAGGCCAAAACGACCAGATTACAACATTTTCTAAAGATAAGGTAAATGGTGCCCATGCTAAGTGGTTAACATGTTGCTAAGGGGTTGCTAGGGTGTTCTGGGTGGCTGCTTACTGACCAAGTCAACAGAGCTCAGCCTGAGTCATATGACTCAGGTTCCTACTTCAATGTAATTCCGTAATTCCGTTTTCGTACTTGTTTCATCACCAGATGTAAATAATAAATCTTACAACCAATCCAGTCTTATTAGTATTAATGCACACCTCTCTTTAACAAGCCACACAATTTAAGACGGCTAATATATGCGCTCAAGTTGAATACTTTGTGTTAGGGTTGAGCTCGAAATATTAAACCTAAGTATAAGCAGAAGGAAGAGTGATGTTTGCCTTAGAAAGCATCACTAAGAGACTGTGATAAAAAGCGATCCACAACGACCTGAAAAGATACTGGTGATAATGTCTGTTGCGGTAAGTCCTCCACATATCAATCTGTGCATCATATTCTAGCTATGTTTATTAATCGTTGTACTGTTACATTAATGCAGCATTTTTTTAATTCTAAAACTTGTATTGTATTGCATACAGAAAAATAAGTGAATATAAATAAAATGCATTTTGAAGTTATGCTATTCTTCTTGAATATTCAAATAGCCAGTGAAGACCAAACCTTTAAACTTGTCCTGTGTGTGTGTTGACAGCTGGGAATGTGTGTGTGCATGTCAGGAGACTGGAGGTTAAAGCACTTCTGTGTGTTTGATGGGAACTGACAGCGTGCAGTAAGCAGGTGCTGTGTGGGAACGCTGTGGTGGTAGGTTAGATGAAGAACCTCTGTGCAGACTGCATAAAGAGCTGAAGTGTCAGGCTCAGTGGATTTTCTGGCTCTGTGCCCACTATCTTCCCCTTTTTACACATGCACCCACATACCCACCCACCCACACACACACGTTTACTTATCCCATAGACTTACATTGTTTTTTTTACACAGCTAGTTATAAACAACATAACCTAACCCTAACCCACACTCTAACCCTAACAGGCAACTTTATGCATTTTTACAATAATACAAAACGTATTTATTACATTTTTACAGCATTTTTACAAATGAGAACACCTCCGAAAGGAGGTATGGCTCAGATTTGTCAGGTTTTGCAGATTTTGGGTACAAATTTGTCCCCAATATATGGTTAATAATCCCCCAACACAACCACCAACCCAGACTCCCTTCATAATTTACCCTATGCCTACTGAGTAAGGCAGCAAAAATGGCATATCTTACATATCTTACAAAGTCCATGTGCTAATATAGAAAGACTGCATACAAACATTAATCATTTAAGTATAATTTAGTGTATCCGTTAAGGAGCATACAGTAAGGTATCAAAAAGCACAGAGGAGCTAAACCATGTACCTTATTAAAAACTGCATAATCACAGTGAGAATTTGAAAAGTCTGCTGTGTAGTTTATGCTTTGTGGACATCCATTTCAGTGAATGATGGTGTGTTACTTAGACAAGTTACTTAGACAAAGCTATCACGTGGCTTTCAAACACTTGCAATATATAGCACATGGGTCATATACACCATTTTTTGGAGCTATTTGTCTTTTGAGAGCCTAACCTGTCCTGGTAACCAACTGTATGATAAAATCAAGAAAATATTACTTACTTTTTGGAGGGTTTTGCTGATCTTTGGTTTTGTGGCTTGTAGTCCATCATCAGTAAAAAAGATGTGCTTGTTGATTTTGCAAACTGCTTGTTTTCTGTGCGAACGCTGACCTGGTTTCAGCTTCACAACACTGTCAAACCTACCATGGCAAAAAGCATTTGGACATTAATGGAGGCCCTGATTGTTCTCAATGCTGACAAGATGTGTCTGCCTGGGTTCTTACTTGGGCTGTGGGCCACGTTTTAGGCCGAGTGCATCCAATGCCTTCTGAACCGGAACCTCGGCGAGCTCCTCGGCATCCAGTTCATGACTAAGAGCAGAGCAACCATTTACATTACATAATCCATATACCTGAATTAATAAAGGCCAGATACAATGTGCCACACAGCAAAAAGACAGCGTACCCTCTTTTTACTTTAGCCCGCCTTCTCTCTGGAGGTTCATCATCATCGCTCTCCTCTTCAGCGTTAGATCTGCTCTTTACCGGCTGTCCACTCCAATTACTCAGTTGAGCCGAAGACTGTTGCACGTTGCCATCTGAAAACACACACTTAATTGCTACAGTATCACAGTATGATATACAGTATATAATATGACATATAGTATACATGCTATATAGTATATATACTATAAGGTAATAACATATAGTATGATATAACGCATCTGAATCTTATATTGCCTGATGTATAAGGTATATAAACAATAGTACAGTGATAGCATCGGTCATGGCACAACAATTATAACAACAAGTGCCATTTTTAGACTGACTGAGAGAGGGTTGTGATCAATCTCTTTTTCTCTTTTACATGTGCTGGCATTAAAAATACATAGGCCACAATCACATGCTCCTTTCATTCAACGGCTGACATCTTTTGATATGATGCATTAAACATTCCAGCAGAGCCAAGCTTAGGCTGCAGAAAAACAGATCTGCTTTTAAAACACAGCGTGACACACGGGGTGGTGCCATATTAGCGAACAGAATTCTGTCTTAATGTTGCTGTGATGCACAGCAGTGGGGTGATGATGTCTTGAACACAGGTAGCCACGGCAGACTGCAGACAGTAATCAAACCACTGACATGGAGTTATCGAACACTGAGCAGGCAAACTGCAAAATGAATGAAGGTTTATAAAAGCATCTGTATGTGCTGAGCTCTTAATCATCTCCAGCTTAGACTCCTTCATATTTTATGGTTACAGCATGTAACCATAATATACGCCCACTTTTAAAACGTGTCATCAGCACAATGTACTCACAGTCTATGCATGAGCATTTATCTCCACATAGAGTTAATTAAAGAATTTATGTGAAGAAAGTAGTTTTTTACGTAATGAACGTTCTGTCGTCTTTGGTCTGTATTACTCAACTAATCACGTGAGTTTGGGGTGAGGCTACCTGTTTGACCAGACAACAGAAAATGAAACATACCTAAAAAGTGGGCATAGGAAATGTATAGGAAATTAGTAAAACAAAATAGTTTCAACAATTTTTTTACATAATCTTTTACATTATTTTTGCTATTCATTCATTTGATATTCATTCATTGCCACACATCACCTTAAATTTTTAATAATTTAAATGTGCAGTTTTTAATTAGTTTCAGGTGTAATTTGTAATGAATTTTAAACGGAAGGCCAAATATTAAGTTCACCATGGTGTCACACTGCAAATGACAGGATGTCTCTTGGCTTATAACTGCACTACATTCAGTACACAGAGAGAAGGTGGTGCAGCAAGATGGTGTTGACATATCTAGGTTCAACAACACTGCTGGGACACTACAGTAGCACTAAGAGATACCAAAAAATACAATAGGCATAGTGATATTAAACACCAAACACATGCACTAACCAGCAGTGCCAGTGCAGGCTGTACGAGACGACGTCCTTTTGCGGTTTCCACCATCACATGGCTCATCAGCACAGTCACAGGCCAAAGGTTGCTGGCCGCCATCAGCACCATCGACACCTTCAGCCAACAGGGCCAGACTGCTCATAAGATGTGTGACAGTGACAGCATTTCTTTCCTCTTCTCCTCCGGTCTTTACTCCTTTCGTTTCCCCCTGATCCTGCTCAGAAACAGTAGTTGTGCTGTAGGACTCATCTACCGTCCAACCCTGAGCAGCCCAGTACTGGAACTGTTCCCAGTAATACAGATAGGTTTGATGGCAGTGCTCCTCCCAGTCTGCCTCTGAGTGAGGACAGTCCTGCGAGGCACCACTGGAGGACTCTGGGTGTTTCTCCAGCCAGCTCTGCCACAGCAGACTCTCACCCTGCTGGTTCCAGTACCTCAGCCAGGACTCTTCAGTCACTGTAGATGTCTGTTCAGTGGTGAGCTCAGAAACATTACTCACAGCACACTGCTGGTTCTGCTCACACTCCTCCTCGTGTGTGTCAGGATAATCTGAGAGGGTTTTCAAATGCTCCGTGTCTCTTTTGTTCTTTGATCTTACCAAGACTTGGCCCTTAAATACAAAAAACAAAGCTTAGTTTTGGCTTTTACAAGCATGACCAAATCAATTCCAAAAGTAAACGGAATAACACTTCATAGTGGCTTTTTTTATTAAGTAAATGGAAACTAACAATTCATGTACTTTCAAATAACTAACAGTGACAGCAATGGTCACCATTCACTTTTATTGGAGGTCCCAGGATGTCTCATGGTAAAGTATTTCTATTATTGGAATGCCATGGTGTCCAAATATCAAATCAGGAAATGACATCATCTATATGTACAAATCTAAAACTTTAAACACACATACAGCTTTCTTCTGTTTTGATGTGCTGCCAAACTCTACAGGAAGTCCCATACTGGCCATGAGCATGGTCTCTTCATCCACAGCTGCCTTCTCCTCTTCATCATCCTCTGAGCCGTTACAATCCTCCAAAAGCTCTTCATCATCATGAGCTTCAACATCTACTGAGAAACAAAAAGACCTCATGAACCCTTCATAAATGAAACAGTAACAGTAGGGCAAACGACAACAAAAATGTCATCCTTCTCTTCAGAATGTATTTTCATTTGAATACCTTGCGATTCATTGTCAGTCTGACTCTGTATGGCTTTAAAATCTGACCGATACAGTTCTCGATCACTGTAAATAAAAACAAGAAAACACATGTACATAATTTACAATAATAAACAGGCAACATCCCATTTAAACTACAGGTGACCCATGGAGGGGTCATTGTCATAAGGGGTGCTGGGATATCACAGCTACTGTAGATACAGTATGTGAGAAACCTCAATACTGCAGGCCAGCAGTTCAGGTTGTCAGCTCTACTCCTATTAAAATTATTGCATCGGTCCGTAAAAAATGGCGAAACTACAAACACGTGTAAGTCATCTTAAGCACATGAATTATGAATGTGAATCAAAACGCAATCCACGTAAACACATACTTGACGTAAGCTCGAGAACACAGGCAGTGTATTGTCATTTCTTTCTCTGAATCCTGATAGAAGATGATATCAGCTAGAGGAACAACATTCCGCTTTTCATAACAAATCATGATGATATTGGGATGAACGACACCTGTCAACGGGATCAACCAGGGACCTTTTCAGAAAATCTAGTTCACCATACCACTCTGGTGATATAAGTAAAAAAACGATAAATACAAACACTTATGGATTAAAACATGAAGGACTAAGAGTGTTACAACATCTATCAATGTCCCATGCACTACAGCCTCGCTGTCTAGCTGAAAATTTCCCCCCTCGTGTTTTGGAAAATCCCGTCATGTTAAAAGTCTTTCACTACGTTAACCATAGAAAGATCGCTTTTAGGATGCTCAAAGACTTTTATTATGAAGTGTTCGTTCGAGGAAGTTGACATGAGCGTCATCCAGTAGGTGTCACATGTAAAAGGAGCCGCCGGTTTAATCAGGAAGAAAAACATTTATTGAAGGCAATAGTATCAGTTACATCGAAATAACATCATGTAAGTAGACTTTGAGAAAAGCTCGTTTCAAACGCTTCTCGTAAACATCCGTCTCTCAAACATGTTCAGATGAAGATGTGTAGCGATGGTCATTAAAGAAGCTCCTGTAAGGTTTGCTGATTGTTTACTTTGTACTACAGCAGGTGTAATATAAGACAGTCGGGGCTAATCGAGTTGCGCCTTCCCTCTACATCTTTCATGAGTCTGACCATGTTTATCCAAAGAGCGTTTGTGTTTGTACAGTAGTGCTGTTACTTGTGACAGGGTGTAGAATGAACAGGGCTGAAGATCTCACTGGCGTCGATGTAAATGTGTTGCAGGGTATCGCTGTGAGGTTGTTATGTTTGGCCGGACAACACATTTCCTCAGGAGAAGGTCCGTCTGTCTGTCTGTCTGTCTGTCTGTCTGTCTATTTAATTTCTATTTAAATGTATTTAAATTCTGTGTGTTTTAGTGCAGCTGTCTTTGTAACAAAAATGACTACAGTTGCAATAGGTTTGTGAGTTACTGACAGTCGTTTTCTTCATCTCCAGGTCTGCCCTTTGGCACCTCGTTGCCTTGTTTAGCCCATCTCCTGCAGGGAGAGGCTAACAGCGAAACAGCATGTCCAGCAGGAACGAGTCTTGTCTGTTTGGGAACGGATCAATCAGCTTTTTCTCCTGCTTAGTTCATGTGTGGGAGGAGTGGGCAGGGCTTGGGCAGCTGGAGGACTACCTCAGTTTTTTGGAGTATTTGCTCTGGGTATTCACACCACTGGTCGTCGTCTTCATCCTGCCTTTCATCATAGTCGTCCTCCTGTATCTCTCCATCCTCTTCCTCCACGTGTACAAGCGCAAGAACCAGTTGAGGGAAGCTTATTCCAACAACCTGTGGGATGGTGCAAGAAAAACTCTGGCCACCCTTTGGGACGGACATGGAGCTATATGGCACGGTGTGTAATTAATGTATCCATTGGGGATGTGGCTTTTAATCAGTGTTTATTAAAATTTGGCTTTATATTTGGTTATCTATAATAATTGAATGTTGGTTTTATCCTGTTTATTGTAGTTAAACAGTCTACATCCACTGTGCTGTTATTTAGATATTTGAATGATAGCAAGAATAATTATTAAAGTAATTAAAAAACGTAATATTTGAAGATGTGCCGTACGATCTGGGATTTTCTACATGCGTATTATCAGGCTATTGCAAGACTTAAACCGTCTTATCTTATGACAGCTCAATTAATGATAGTCTGATAATTCAGGCAATAAATTGCAATTATACAAATGTGTAAATACTCAACCTTTATCAAGCAAAGCATCAAAAAGCATCAAAATGCTTTGCCGCTGATTCATTACAGCTGTTTAATCCATAGCGATTAATTCCAGAGAATGCAATGACATGACATTCTCTCACACACACACACACACACACACACACACATCATAGTGATATACTGTACACTATACACTGTCTTGAGATGAATGACAAATGATGACAGATTATGTGTCATACCTCACCAAAATACATTACACTGTTTCACACCTGATTAAATGTAGACCTATCTTTTTGTAACAGGTTATGAAATCCACGGTTTAGAGAAGATTCCAGACGAAGGACCTGCCCTCATAGTCTATTATCATGGGGCGATTCCTGTAGACTATTATTATTTCCTGGCAAATGTTGTTCTGCAGAAGGGAAGAACTTGTCATTCAGTGGCTGATCATTTTCTGTTCAAGGTTCCAGGTAATACAACCTTCATACTGGTATTAGATCATCTCACTTTACTTATCCGGAAATAACCAAATTTCATTTAGCACAGTGACTGTTGACATGCGAGCAGTATATTTGGGAATGTTAAAACGAGTCCCTCTCGGTAGGGTTTAAGCTTCTTTTAGAAGTGTTTAGTGTGATCCATGGGCCACAGGAGGAGTGTGTGAAGGCCCTGCGGAACGGTCACCTGCTGGGCATCTCTCCTGGAGGTGTTCGGGAAGCCCTGTTCAGTGACGAGACTTATCCTCTGTTCTGGGGCAAACGCAAAGGATTTGCACAAGTGGCCATTGATTCTAAAGTGGTAAGTGGTTTGGCCTCTTTCTGTACCCATTTATTTACCTGTTTTGATGTACTGAAGGTCTGTTTTGTCCTTCCAGCCAATAATACCTATGTTTACTCAAAACGTCAGGGAGGGATTCCGCTCTCTCGGAACACTAAGTGAGTCATACAGAAAACATTTATTTGCTGTATTCTCGTAAATAGATAACATACCATTGTGAATGTGTTACCAATTGTTCATAAATGAGTCAATTAACCTTCAGATTTCCTCAGAATTTTTCAGATGGGTGTACGAGAGGTTTCGTCTGCCGATAGCACCTGTGTACGGAGGCTTTCCGGTTAAATTTCGCACCTACTTGGGCGACCCCATTCCGTATGACCCCAAACATAACGCAGCTGAGTTAGCTGAAAAGGTATGACTACTTTAGATCATCAGTTCTGTTTTTGGTTTTGTAAAGGCAAAGTTTTGACTTTGTGTTGTGGTTGCTGAAATTGGTGTTTTTGTTTTATTTTTCAAAAGTCAGATAAAGCTACAAGAAGCAATAACCTTTACACTGTCCTTCCAAGCCCGACCTTTTGTTCACTACGCTAACAAACTCTATGCAGTGTTATTTGTTTATGCTGTCCCATAAGGGAACATTCCACCCAAGAGTGGTTCTCACCATTTGTCAAATATGCAGGTGTATGAACTTAAACCAGCACAGTGAGAGAAAACGTTATTCATTTATCACACACATGAGGATGTTCAGCTCCTCCTAAGGCTGTTTTTCTGTGATATTCCATGTACAACAACTACAACAGAGACATAAAGGAAAGTGGTCAGATCCTTCCACTGCTTTTATCACATGCCACAATCAAGTGGTTTGGCAGTAACAACATCCATTGGAGTCTGATGGGTTTCTTGCTTTCATGAACGGCCGTAGGATTGCTTCAGTTTTTCTGCTCCACAAACCTTGTGGTGAAACAATTCGATTTTTGGTTTCTTGAGAATGAAGATCACAACAAAACAGCCCTTGTGGGGCTGAATGTATTATGGTTTGCTACAGATATGTAGTAATATATAGCTGACACAGACAGATAGATAACCAGTTATGATTATAATATTACATCTTTTCCTTAAATTAATAGTTTGTCAAAATATAGTCAAAATGGACAATCCTGAGCTTGTCTACTCACTGGGTTTGAATGGATGACAAAGGGTTCATTTTGGTAAGATACTATATAAGGCTGAATGTCAGGAGTTAGACCAGCAGAGGTGGAGTACAGTGTGAGTACACAGTACAGATGTCTAGATTCACGCCTGAACTGAACTTATCTAGTTCAAGTGGGGAAAAACCCACTTACATTTTAAAGAGGTTTTTTTTTCAACTCAATCCATGTTTCCAGGTGCAACAGGCAGTTCAAGCACTTATCGACAAACACCAGAAGATACCTGGAAACATTCTCAGAGCTCTTTGGGAGCGATTCCAGAGGGAGCACAAAGATTAGCACACTTCACTTCTCTCAGACTGAACAAATAAACCTTCCTGAATCCTGAAGATTATATGATGTTGTTACGATATAAGATTAACAACTATGTTACTGACACTGTGGTGGACATATCTGACTCATGAGTAAGTATCAGCATTTTAGCAAAGTTGCATATCAAAACAATGGTGCATGTCTTTGTAACATCTAGCTACATGTAGTGTTGTGTACATGTCAGCGACTGCGCGGTCTTGAGTTTTTGTGTGATTTATTTGAAATGCATAATTTATTTGCACACCTTTATCTTTTTGAAGGACCACTGCCAAAACAGTTTGTTGTCCACAAAGTTTTTGGTTACCTTTTACGTCATTTTAAAATAACATTCTGTCCTGCATAGGTGAATCATTGTGTTACAGTATACCAGAATTTGGAGTAGCCAGTATTTCTGACATGAAGTAAATAATACTGTCTAACTACCACTTAAAAATTGTTTTATATGATTAATCGCATACTGTGACAGTTTTGTGGAAGTTTGTAAGCACACTTAACAACAATTATTAGATAAACATACAGTTGTTGCAACAACAAAACATTTGTTGTTTGACGTTGAGTACTTGTACTGTCTATTCTAATATCTCTCTTAACTGTCAGAAAAAAACTGCTGTCTGTATATTATCAGCTGGTATTGATGGTTTGGTTAGTCCAGATCTCAAAGCGTGCCTCAGATAGGCAAAGTAACAGCATTCTGACAGCATATATTATGCAACTGTTAGTGATTTTATACAGGCAATGAAGAATACAGGTCTCTAAGAATCCATTAACGTTCCTGAGATTTAGAGGTTTAAAAATTCATAACATCCTTTTTCGACCAGCATTAAGACTCTTGAATCTAATATGTTGTCAAGTGTGACATTGTTTGGAAATTAATGGTTGTAAATTTATGATTTTATAACAGAGATTTTATTACTAAAAAGAAAACCTATTCCTATGGATTTGGTGTTGTTAAGCTCTTGTACAAATTTTTAATTCACTCAACACAACTTTAATTTACCTGTCATCCTTTCCCATGATCCTTTGTGAACGATATCCTGTATGTGACATAAAGAACAAAAGTAAAGATCAAAGCATGTTCACAGTCTTTGCCACCTAATATGTGATATGTGTGTACATCCAGCATATACGGTTTGGTGTGAGGTACGCAAACGCACCAGTGTTACGACTTTATGTATAACTGTTTTTGGTATTGACTGACAGCATCTGTGCATCCATTGTAAATCCCCCCCCCCCAAAATCACTTGGAAAAAATAAAAAATATTTTTTCTGGAAGAAAACATTTATTATGCATGATTTCTCGTTGCATTATACATGTGGTCCTAATTTCCCGCCAGCGTCTCGAGTCATTTCTAATTAGAGGCGAGAGGTGTGAGAATACATACCTAAATTAATCACTGAGCCTTGCATTTGTTACAGTTATCTCTGTAAAAGCAGCATTTCTCATCGTTGCGGTTTTCCTTCAACCTCCAACCTTGAAACATTGAAAGGGAACTTACTCACACATTTCCTCAAAGTCCAAAAGAAGGTCACAAGGGAGTCTAATAAAATGACCACAGTGTACTTTATTAAATGAATTTGGTACTTTGTGTTGCATTAGAATCAAATAAAAATTTACAAAAATCCGGTATGTACAAAAATGTAACGTTCTTTTGCTTTGCTCTTCAATTTACAATAAAATTAGGTAACAGATTTGATGCATTTTACGCACTTCAGACTTTCATCACACAGTACAACTTACTTAAGAGACCAATAATAAACAGTTTTTTTTGTTTGTTTGTTTTTTTGCTTTTATGTCATTTAATACGTCACGTACACCACACTAGATTTATCTGTATTGTCATATGTAACTGCCATCTTGTGGCGCCGGTCTCTAGTCAATGGACACCCTTCACAATCCAGACTCTGAGAGGAATGTTCTTTGTCACATGTACATTTGCATACATTTATTTACAGTTAAATAGCCTTTCGCAATTCACTATGGAACTTCGGTTGCAACTGAAATACCAGTAATGTCTGTACATTGTATCTGAAAGTCAAACTGACCGCCATCTTTAATGCCTAGTTCATCACATTACTGTGCTTGTACTAATATCGTGCTTTATCTATAACCACAGAGCATCTAAACGATCTATTTCTTCGTATCCCATCCCCCCAAATCTATGGCATTCTATTTTGTCTAAGCATCTATGTCTACAGATGAAACAGGACCATCAATTTGTTTGTTCAACAAAAAGAAACATCAGAAGTCTTATCTGAGGTCCAGTGGTATAGTATCACTGTTGTAGAATAACCACTTAGTTCATTTCAGAATGTTTAATTTTGGATCTTTACAGGTTTATAACAGTACGGCCCTTGACCCAAGATATTCATACACTAACAGTTTGGGTTGTCATTTTTGATTGTTTGTCTGCATATGCAATTTCTTTTCAGCCTGCTTTCCTTATTTGCCTCTGAGAACCGCTTGCAGTATAAGCACAGTAACAACGCCAAATCATTATCAATCCACAAATCGATAATTCAACATTGTGCTTCCATGACAGTTACCAGGAAATCATGTGTATGATACAGACAAATAATTAAAAAAAAAAAATGTTCCTCATGAATAATGAATTCACAAAAGGCGGTTTAAGGCAAATGAAACAGAATTAGCTTGCGTGAATGCAACGTAAATTGTGTTGTATGTTCTGCCCTGGCTGTTGTGTATAGTTGTACAAGAAGTCCTGGTTTAGATTTTTACTTATGTACTGGTAATAAACAGAACAGCCTTCGACTCATTCAGCATTTATCATCTCATTCACTGAAGCATGCGGATCTCCGTCGCAATAAATTCCCTCATACTGTATCACCCACATCGACTAGAGCTGAAGAGTGGTCTGTTTAAAATACCATTCTGAGGTAGTTTATAGGTATGAATTGATGTCTTTCCAGAGCGAAGAAATGCTTGATGATTATGTAATTTTTTTTGTTCAAAATCCAAACCAAACTTTGAGTTGGAAGTGCAAAACAAGGATACATAGCTTGCGGTAATGTTACGATTAGCTTAACCGATATTCTGTCACCCCCTATGTTAAACTGTAGTGTGTATCTGCACCCCTTTAAATTCATAACTTGCACAATTAGCTTAACAAAAATAAAAAGACGATTTCTTTCCGGTTCTGACTAGACTATGTTCATGCATCTCAAAACGTCAGCCTGTTTTGTTAGCCCTGCACAGCCTTTTGGGTAATGACATCTGAATCTTCAAGACCTTGATTTATTCTCCATGTGCTGAGCACATCTCAATGCATCTTATGTTTTAAATTCATATTTCAACATTAACAGATTATTGAGGCCGTGCACCTGGCGGATGGCTGAACGTACTAAACAGATGTACTAAGAAAGCTTTCACTGATAATGTCATCACAACTCAATGACATAAACAAGGCAGGACTTACGATTAAAAGAAACATCCAATGGCAGCATTGCATGCGTTATCTTACATGTAATGCTGCCATACGATGGTCCGTTTATCACATAAACTGAAATATCACTGAGGTAAACACATCCATGTGTTATTTAAAACCCAATCAAGAGGGGCGGTATAGTGAAAAAACATGGGAATGTAATATTACACGTGTCTTATAAATTGCTCGTCTTCCTTCAAAACTGCTCTCATGTAGGCCCTGCAGCAATCTGAATCTGAAACAATTGTCTAATTAGTGTGCTAAGAAAACATTTTTTGTGCTCTGACTACAGAGGCACCCAGGTTTCTGTGCTCTGACTACAGAGAACTTTTCGAGAGAGGTTGTTTGGAAAATTCTGCCAAAAGACAAAGTATCATCATCCATCACACAGAGAAAAGAAAGCGTAAGACACATTGAGGGGGAAAAAAGCTGATGAAAGTAGCAAAATATCTAAACTATAGAGGTCTACGTTTCACCGTGGTGCTTGTTATAGACTCATAGGATCTCATCTAAATTGTACCTATTTTTTCTTTATCTTTTTTAATTTGCAACACAGGATGTTTGTCTGCAGATTGCATATAACAACTACAACTGTAAGCTTTCGGTTAACCTGCCACCGATGGCTAGACATTGATTGTAAACCCAATTAACAGTTCTTATTTGATCAACCATGTTACAAAATATTATTTTTATCAGTCATGTCAGTTAATGGCTTTAAGCAAAATCAACTATTTTGCAAGAAACGTGTTTGAAACCCATCAAAACCCAAAAGAACACAGTGAAAAGAAAGTCATTTAAAACGTCGGACATGATGTCAGACACGCAAAACTTTTTTTTTACACTTTCAAAAAACGATCCACAACAGGCACGTCTAGCTTTTGTTGCAGTGAAATTTACCATCGTCTTTATCTTGTCTCTCAACATAAGTGTAACAATAACCAAGAAAAATGTTCCTTCATTGTGCTGGAATTTCTTTCTGTAACACGTTTTGTGCTTGTTTTCCCCCACAATCACCTCCATGAATGCCGTCAGATAGTCTACACAAAGACACAAAGAAGCAATTGCAACTGAACAGCACGTTTAAACCCCCAACGCTTTTGTATATAAAGGATGCGTTTGGCAGATTTAAAGATACAGTGTCCTTTTAGCCGAATATGATTTATGGAACGGCAGGGTGCATTAGCTAGTCTGAGCTCTGTGCTCACTGCTTATCCCTGACACCTTTGATTTGTAGAGGGCTAGTTTTGTAGACTGTGAGCTGGGAATTGAAGACAACCGTGAAAAAAAAAACCAACTGTGGTAAAAATCTGCAGGGCTTTGAACAGTACGCTTCCACAGATTTGCCCGCGCGTTTCGAGATGATGAAAAGCGACCCCTTTTTGTCTACGTGTGCTCTTACGCTCCCTTTACCCTTTTGCAGAAGACACACGCCTCACAGACCCGCACATACACCTGATTCAGCCCCGTATGAACACTGTATCTTTAACCCTGAAGGTGAAGCGCATCCAGGTTCTGTTGAGTGCAGTTCGGCGGCTGCTGTGGATTTCTGTGTCCCCCACTATTTCAGCGCGTGTGTGTTTGCTATGAACCAGACAGATCTTTATCAGCACACAGCAGCGAGGTGAATAACACTGGATTGCCAACGAGAGCTGCCAGGAAGTGTTTCTTGGCCTTTTGCCTTTTCCTCAATAGAAGAAAGCAAGCTTGTGTTCTCACTGTTTTGTTGCCTCAAGTGGCTTGACTTCAGCGTGTGATGATCACACACTACTGTTTTCTGTTCTTTTTGTGTTCTTTTGTACAGGATTCAAGTAGATGATTGAAATGCTGCCCTGTTTATATACAGATCAACACCCACAGTTCAGTTTGGAGTCAGTGTAAGCAGATCGTTTGGCACTGATAGAGCACTGCTGATGAAACAGGACTAAGGATTCAGCACCCTGGCGAAAGGATCTCAGATCTATTCAGCAAGTTCTTAGATGTGTACCGTCCACATTAAATCTGGACCACTGTTTCTCCAGTGCTATAGGTAGATGTACAGCGTTGACATTTATGTAGAATAATAAAAGATGGCCGTTTCAGGGTGAGGCTTTGTTTGATTGCAATTATACTATTGTGAACGAAAAACAAGAAACAAACTATAAGGTCGCGACTGTCGTCACCATTACGTTGCAGTTTGGAGGTTGTAACCCATATCTGGCTCCGAAACATGAAGTTCTACCCAACACTGAGGTGTATTGAGTGCTCGATATCAGCCAGTTCAATGACCTCTTAGAAACCCAGGTTATTCCCTGACATGACAGAAGTAATACAAAAGGAAAATGTTACGTTAACTGAAAATCAGAACGACTTAAAAAAGCTTTTTTTAAGTTTATTTGCAGACTGAAAAAGATTATTTTTTCAGTCCGCAAATGCATTGTGCCTATTTTCCTTTATCCATGACAATCAACATCATGGTCAGATGCTATTAACTCCAGACGGAGCGCTATGAACTTTATTGCCACAGTCCTGCTGTTTATTAAAGTGGATGGAGATCTTTTTCATATTTGTGTGGTTAAGTGTGTTTCTGTGTCTCCACAACGCAGGCTACAAGGTGGTCTCATACTCCAGACGCTCCTGAACCAGTGTGTCATCTTTATACTGGAGGCGGGGCGGGGTGGGGGAAGAGTCAATGGCCAGGATGGCTTTACGTATACTCCTGTCCAACACGTGCCTCTCCCAGGCAGGGTAGCGATTCCTGCACAAGTCTATTTTAATGACCGTCTCCTCCAATCGGGGGGCGCGGGAGGAAGGTGTGGAAGGGACGGTCGGCCGCACTTGAAACACAGGCACGCACCCATCTCGCTCGCTGTACTTTGCCTCGCGGTCAGCATCCCTGGCCAGTGTGCCTCCGCGATTGGAGCGCAGGGAGTTGGTGGCACCCTCGGGGGGCAGCGTGAAGGTGTTGGTGGGGTCCTCAAGTTGGACCAGGCTGGCCGAGCGGCCGAAGCGGGGCCCATTGGGGTGGAAGAAAGCATAGTACATGAGCATGAAGACGATGCCAGTGAAGAAGCTGGAGAAGATGACGCAGAGGGCGGGCACGGCGAAGGCGTCCGTGCTGGGCGGCGATCGGTACAGGTACCACAGCGTGCTCAGGGCCGTGTTCTCCAGCAGGATCATAAAGTAGTAGATGAAGAGACGGCAACGGGTTCGACCCTCCTTCACGTTGAACCAGCTGAAGATGTAGATGATGCCCACCACCATGTCGAAGACAATCTCCTCCCACTTGGTGATGCAGAATTCTGTCTCGCAGTGCACGATCCAGAAAGTCATGATGCACCAGTGCAACACAATGAAGATGCCGAAGTAGAGCTGGAACACAGAGGCGAAGAGAGCAAAGGTCACCACCCGTGCCGCGATGGTGAAGAAGTGCCAGCAAAACTGAATGATGACCGCAAGGTAGCTAATGGGCTTCTTGTCATCTCGGGAGTCACGTAAAGCCTTCTGGTAGGAGGCCAGAGCCCAGGCCAATGACACCAAAGAGGCAGCCGCTGTCATCCCTGAAATAAAGCAGAAAAGTTTTTGTTATTGCTCAACATGGCAACCCTAAGTGGCCATTGATTCAAAATTCTTGTGTCCATCTGTAATATTTTATTGTCATTTGTGTACATATGTGTCAGATGGATGTCTTTGGCCATTTCTCAGTTAATTTGTCACAGCTTTGAAGCCGTTTTAAATGAATAATAGTCCAATGTTTTATACCTTTCAATGCATTGTAAGTTGCTTCGGATAAAAGCGTTAAACGTGTAAATTAGCAATGGTATTAGCATGCCTATATATACATTTATACAACATATATATATATATATATACATACAACATTCTGTTCAATTCTGATAGCTGTTTACAGTTAAAAAAACGTGCCCTGCAATATAAAACGCCTGCCAATATATTGGGGAAAAACACAGTGAACTGGACACAGTACATGCAATATGCCAAAAAAAGAATATAGCATTATTTAGTATTATAGTGGTCTGTTTATCACCTTAAGGGGTACAGTGCATTATGTTGTAAATGTATATTTTATAAACATAAAGTTATAAATGTAATCTGACATGTACAGCCCTGATACAAGACAACATTGGTTTCAAAAGCAAAACAGGAAGCGCTCACCAAGCACTTTACTACATCTCATTACTACATCGTTATGTATTCATGAATCATGACTCTGGAAGATACAGTCGGAAATGGGCTAATGGAGTAGCTTGTGCATGGAGCTGTCCATCAACGGTTTGTGTTCCAATGCAGGTCAAATGCAGCTGTTTGTAATAAATCTATCATTGAATTCACATCTAGACACTCTTTTGAATCACACCACAGTAAGGTTTACAAGCTCAAGCTCTAATCAAAGCAAGAAAACAAGCCATTCGGCTTTCTGGAGTTCTTAATGGAATTATGTTTAACCTGTCAAGAACACAAACCCAATGACATTCTTTGCATTTCCTAACTAATTTATACTAAAAGTATAAGTGGGGTCCCATTTAAGAACGTTTGTTGTCCACAAGTTATAATGAATTTAATCATTAAAGACAGGTAGATAAAGGCTTACATTTATCGTGAAGTGATTTAAAAATGTGTGCATTAATTATTTTATATAGAAAAAAATGACACTGGCCTTTCTGGAACCTTTTTCACTTTGCGATGCCTCACTGGAACATTAAGTGAGATGTCCATCATGTTCTCCAAAAACAAACACTACACAGTGACTACACTACAGGTTTGTCTTTACTGTTGTGACACTGTTCTCTTGGAGTCGGCTGCCATGGTTACTATGTGCTTGAGCTGATGGAGTGATCAGTTTCTTGTAGGAGTGAGAGAATAAAAAATCCTGTCCAGTCTGTCCTCTACAGTGAAATAGGTTTAAATTTAAGACTTGTACTAAGATGACAGACTACTATACAGCAGAAACAGTCTAGACAACTGTACTGTACTCCATAAAGTATATGAACACTTTGGGACAGTTGGGACAAAATGTATACACTTAAAAATATTTGTAAATGTGCCCAAAATAGTTTTTGGGCCACTGTAAGTATTTTAAGAACCTCTCTGAAAACAGTTGATTAAATCTTTAGAATACTTTCCCCAAAGTATTACTATGGGAATTCTGTTTTGTGAAGCATTTATGTAAGAGACACGGAATATATCAACATAAATTTGGAAGAGAAAACTTGCAATAAATCCCAGAATTTCCCTATGATGGGTTACAGGTCAAATGTTTATCATTCATGCAATATTGTCTCTGAAGTTCTAACCAGACAGCATATAGCTCCTACAGTTCTTATTCTCCTTTCAGATTAAAGACACGATAAATCAGACACCCTCACTGCATAAATTGCTCCTGAGAAATATCATGACAGACTTTGGATATATTACAGCCCTCATTGACCATGTGCAAATATTCTCTTCTCTTTACATCTCATATAGTTGATATTAATACCAAAATTGTATCAACACAATGTACAAAATTTAGCCCAAATGTCATTTTTATTGTCCTTCAGTAAATTGTAGCACAAGCAGAGGTTAAGATAACAGGAAACGTTCCTGCCAGTCATTTCCTGCCCGTTCCATTCTGTAGCCACACAGATGGACATCAGCACGGTAAAAATGTCTCATCTCACATTCCAAAGATAACGCCATGCAGTTCTTGTCCATGAATAATTGAACCAGTCCTCATGTAAAATCATGACAGTGCAAAAACGTGTTAATCTTTGTCCAAATAAAGGTAAGTATTGTTTTCATTTCTGAGTGACTGTTTGTCTGTTTGTCAATGGCTTGAACTATCACCAGGATCCACAAAAAAGGCAGTTAAACATGAGTGCTTACTAAACAGAGTACACAACAGGTCTTTATTGTGAGCTGCTTGCTGCTACCTACATAGACAGCTGCCTTTTGCGGTTGCATTATAACCATAGTAATCTTATTTTGGCTGCATAATTAAGTTGGCTACCTTCTGGTACAGCCTTTGCGTCAGGGAATGTGTCTAAAATGCCTTTAAATACTTTCTCAGTCAGCAGCACAGTGGGTTTTGGAACGGTGTTTAAATTTAACCAGTTTCTCACAAGCTGTCACAAATAAATTTGCCAATTATGTGCCATCTGCATTCATATGAACTTTGCGTTATAGACACTCTAGACCAAACAAAGCAGAAAATCAATGGTAAAGATCTTCATTGACAAAATGAGGTAGCGCATTCATAACAGCTAATAAGCACACTGGGCATCTGTTTTACTCTACAGACCAAATACAAGCACAGATGCTGAATCTGAGCCCTCCTTATCTGTGGAAAGGATGTGTGATGTCAACACTCCCTAAACGAGTGTTCACTGTTTTCTGTAACGTCATCCAAATGTGAAGAACTACAACCGGAGCAATACAAGGGTGAAGGGTAGTCAACAGCCTTTACAACAGAGGTCACTAATTAGCAAGTCTGAGCCTCAGACGTGCCGCCCACAGACCGCCCACATCCATTAAACTGTCTGATGCATATTGCACACAAAAATGTACATTTTTGGCAATTGGCAATTTTTTTCTTCTGAAATCAGTGTCTCCTGTCCATATTTCCAAAGTGCTGTAGTGGCCACAGTTGTAACTTCAGTTTGTAAGATTCTGTTCATCAGTCTTTTTGACCTTTTTGACTTCAAGGCCACCCAACTGTCCACAACTGCCCCCCATCACATATTCAATGGAAAGATGTATATACACTATAAAACTAAATGAAAGCTAAAAATCTTGATTTTTAGTTGTTTTAGCTAACTTCAAAGCTTGTTTTAAATCATCACAGTCATTTTAAGGCCCCTCAGAAGTTTGCAGAGACCCCATTTGAGAAACACGGGGAGTGTGCAGTAAATCCTTCAAATCTTAACTAATCTTCTTTTGTTTAAATGCTACAAAATTTTAATTGCTATGAAATTGCTTTGATTATTGAGTGAAGTAATCAGTATTTTCATTTTATTTTGAATGGACACAAATTCTGATCACATGGTCTATATGCTTTTCTGTCACGTTATAGATATAAACAGATCCTTCCTGAGTATGAACCTGGTCTCTTCCGCGTGTGTTGTGTACACCAGGACACGTCTATCTATGTAACATGTAGTGTTTGTTTATACTGTCAGTTTGTATTGTATTTTCAATGGTTTATTTATGTGCTTAACCCACTTAGATTAAATCTGGCCCATTAGCGGCTGAAGGGAGCTGAGGGGGTGTAATGACTACTTTGCAAAGAGAAGTAATTAACTGACAGAGGCTGTAATTCTTATTCTGTGGGCTATTTGGCCTGCGGCTTGGCTCCGCTGCTCTCTGCAAAAGCGAGGGTGCGTGTATTCCTCTCTCCCTCGTATCGTGAGCACGTGCAGCGCATCCTGAAGAGACGGTCGCCACGGGAACCAGCCGCGGTCCAGCGCGGCTGAGAGAGCGATGATGTAATGCTCCTCTCTGCTCCTGCTCACGAAGGCTGCAGTAATTTAGAGAGGGGAGGAGGGCACAGGCAGTGTGTGTGTGTGTGTTGTGTTTGTAGGGAGTGTTGTAGCAGCAGGATTATGCAAACCACAGCATCACTGCAGTATCATCTTCATCTGCTTGTGTATGTAGCACCTCTTTCTCATTTTTTCACATGAATCTCTATTTCAGAAGTGACAAATTGATAATTGTTCAAGAAGAAATTCCGAATTTCTTTTATATTACACTAATAGTTTTATATTACACCCCAAAATAAAAATTATTTTATTATACACTTGCCCACAGCCATATTCTCATATTCCTATTTTACCCATGGAACACAAAAGGGACTTCTTAAAGAACCTTCCTCACCCAAAGCTATTGTATGTCTTCAGAAGACATAAAAATATAGATAATTTTTCATATGCACTTTTATGGTACTTTTATGACTGTGGTTAATATGAAATGTCATGGTATAGATAAAGAGATTAAAGCTGTGTAAAAAATATTTGAAAATTCTCATTTTGTACAGCATACCATATAGGTGTGTGAGAAAATATTAACAAAAATTGTAGATTTGGGTAAATTTGTCCTTTTAGGTACTTTTAAGAAAACACCTTTCAAAAGAGTAATAGTATAAAGATTTAACCAGAATCATGGCCAGCTTTAAATCAAGGCCAGCTTGAAACATACTCAAATAGAGATCCTTTAAATGCAGTTGAAAACATGACAGTGGACTTGATTTTGCACTTGTTCATTTTAAATGAATTTTTATTAAGTGTAAAGATCTTCATTAAAAAACCTCCGTGACCTCTGTGACCTTTAAACAGTAAGTGTTTTAAATTGAAGTTAAAGTTAATCATTTTCATTGCTGTGTGATTTCATTGCTTCGATATACCCCCCACCCACCACATGATGTTTAAAAATATATAATATACAGGAATAATACAGAAAGAAAACTATTCCTCAGGAACGCCCCCTTCGAGAAAGTATTCCTCACGAACATGGAATCGTTTAGGATGTACATTTGTACCAAAAAAAAGACACAAATTCATATTTACAAAAATGCCAGATATACGACGAGAGGTTGCTTTCAGTTTTGATCATATCAGTCCATTAGGTAAATTTTATGGGCAAGGCTTTATCCTGTGTTGAAATGTTGTAGGAAATGGTCAGGCTGAAAGTGGCCCATTATACGAGCTGGTTGAGTGTTGTGAAAGATTTTACTTCTGGCATGACTCCAAAGCGAGGCCATGTGAGGGACGTGCTGGGAAAGACGAGGTCTCACTGACTGACAGCTTCTTTTGAAGCGACAGTTAGTGGTAAATTCACGGCGAATGTTTGTGTGTGTAAAACAAGCAAGGGACAGCCAGAGTAGAGAAATACAAATCAAACGTGTCCTACATTTCCAACCACTGCGCTACTGCCGACTGTTTTCAAACGTTAACCGAGTTGCAAACGAAAGACACAGAGCTTCTGAATAATGACTGTACTGCTGCTTTAGAATTTTACACTTTGCTCAATGTTGTTTTGGGCTTGTAAGAGCAAGAGCGTCAAATCTCAAAGGAAAGTCTCGAATGAAAAAAAGTCTAAGCATCAGAGGATTCGCCGATCCGCTTTACCAAACACCACGAGCAAAACTGCTTCCAGACCCCACTCCCAAAGTCTCACCGAACAAACACTTAGATCCTTTGCCTCCAAAAAATCCTCTGTTGCATTAGGAGCTCAGGACCCCCGTTTTCATAAATCATTTCTCAGCCTTGATCGGGAGAATTTTGACAGTCCCTGGGCACTTTTGTTTATGGAAGATTATGAAGAACAGAGGACAGCATATAAAAGCAGTGAAGGTTTAACTGCTAGCAAGGCCTCAGCAATCCACAATATCACAAATCAACAGAATAGCCGTTCACAAACAGCTCTGGTCACATGACTTGCCAAACAGTAAACAGAAATGGAGTGAAGAGTGTACATTAAGCGGCTGCGGTATCATTTTTTATGAGTATCGTTTAATGGGTGCTTACTGAAAGGTCATGACAAGGTCAAGCTGAGGGTTTTAAAGTGCTCCATAAATTTACTCAGGTGTTTTTTGTAGCAATGAGAAAACTCAGAATAGATGATGTTTATTTATTTATATTTGATATCACAACAATAGATTGGTGTAAATTCAATTATCAGTGCAGTCGTCTCTGTGAATATTAAAGAGACACTAAATGTCATTTTTGTATGCTGTATGTATACGATGGTCAGTGATTGGACTATGGGCGGTCTGTGGGCGTGTCATCTGATACTCAAGAGCACGTGTTTTGTAGAATCAAGGAATGACATTATAAACACAGTAAAGGAAATGTGTGCTTTAGTATGGCTGAAGTTCATTATTAAACAGGGCCATAAAGAGCTCATTCAAAATGTGTTACCCACAGAACACTGTTTTAACCAAGTTAGCTGTACTGTTCATTTTCATGGAATCCAAAAACAGTGTGACTCTATCAAGTGCCCAAACATATAAAACCGTTTGTTGAAGACTTGCTATTTCCTAATGAACGCTCACTCTGCCTCTCTCTCTCAAAGAGAGAGTCTTTTATGTTCAGTAGCTGCTGGGCTTTGCCCTCTCTCTCTTTCTTCATCTCTGTTATATTGACAGGATGAGATATGCAAAGTGAAGTATGACAGCAAACCTGGGAGTTCTCTCAACAGCACAGTGGTACCTGTCCTACCCTTACAAGAATGTACTAGTAGTTCCTCTATAAGATGACCATATGGTATACCATGATCCTGCATGGTTACCTTATCCATGCACCATGGCATTTACATCATAAAGCAAAGTACTTCCATGATATAGTAAATTATTGGTCTTCTTCATTCACAAGTAGAGTGTTTGGGTGTGTTTGTTTCCAACAAAGGCTGTGTTTGTGTTAGCGAGTTACCTTGTACGGCCTGGAGCTTGTGAGTCTGGATGATGATACAGAGCTGGAGCACAAGCTGAGGGGCGCTCTCCAGGAATGTCGCCAGCAGGTGGAGCATGCTGACGTCTGCAAACTCGTACACCATTCTCCAGTAGAACCTCCAGCGGTCATTTTCTCCGCTCTGCCTGCTCCTGATGCCCAGGTAGATGGTGTGGAAGTACCTGTAAAAGACACAAACAAAGCTTATTTTCAACCTTACTTTAAACTCTCTGTGACAGGAAAGAATCTGCCTTTGCAGAATCTGAATATAAGGCTGTGTCTGTATTTAGTAGAAATGACTCCTGGTTCTGTGATATTGCTTAAATAGGCAACATATTGTTATAGTTCTATACAGTACATATCCTCAAATGGTTTAATTAGAGATTTTTAACATTAAAAAATACCTAATATGCTATTATATTACTATGTAGAATACTATAAGCAGTATATACAGTAGACATTGTATATACAGTAGATATAATAGCGACAAAAAGAATATATATGTCAATCAACATAATTACCTGAACAGGGCTGTTACCTAGGCAACAGTCTTAGCATAATCTTTTTCAGTTTCGTGCAACACTTTTGACTGTTTCTCCTGCCTCCTCAATTTTTTGCTTAAAGGCCAATTAGTATCTGAAGTCATTACGTTTTGATTTTCTAATCTATTTTTCATCATCAAAAACCCTGATAACAACTAAACAAAGCTTTCACAGTGAAATAATAGATCAAGTGTGACAGCCTGTCACAGACAAAGACATTCATAACAGTACAAGAAGTTGCTACACAAAGATCTTTTTTAAAAAACGTGTCATCTGCTAATCCTAATGGACTGGTGGAGAATGTAGCACATCAGCCATTTGTTAAAGGCAGGGTAGGCGATGTTTTCCAGAAACATTTTGTTGCTATGCGGGTTGAAAGTCTCTTCACATTCTGATATCAATCACTAAGTGATATAAATATATGGAAACACTTTATTTTACGGTCTAGTTGCTTATTAGCTTATTAGTTAGTTGCTTATTAGCATGTATACAACTGGAATATTAGCCATTTATTAGTATGAATTAAGCACATATTAATGTCTTATTCTACATCTTATCCCTAATCCTACCAAATACCTAAACTTAACAACTACCTTACTAACTATTAATAAGCAGCAAATTAGGAATTTATTGAGGGAAAAGTCATAGTTAATACTGAATAAGTGTTCACTATTCTAAAGTGTTACCCAATATATATTTATAGATCTTCTGTGGAAGGAACAGTACTACAAAATGTTTGTCCAATTGTTGCGTTTGGTTCAAATGCAATGATAGACTGTTCTACTCAACTGTCAAACTATGTATTTGCATACCTCCATACAGTATTGTAGGAGGCATGGATTTGGATAGGGCTTTTAAAGCTAGTTTGCCATTACTAGCCCGTCCGTAACTGCCTCCCCTAACTGGGAGGTTTTTCTGGAAGTGTGTTATCATGGCATGTGGTGTGATATTCTGTTAATTCCTGTGATATTCCGCCCTGTTGGCTTGCTTGCTGGGAGACTGCTGACGTCTAACTTAGCCTAGGGTTTTGTAAATTGTAAACTTCTAATATTTGTATTGTATATATTTTTTGCATGGATGTATTCTACTCTTGCATGTTGTGTGTAGTTCATGGTACTATTGCAATCCCTTATACCCCTGTCCCATAAGAAGTTCTCTTTTATATGCCAACTCCATTTTGTGGTTTTATCGGTACAGTCAACCCTCTATTCATAAACCTACTATACCTAATTAGGTATAGTACATCTAGTAATTAGGTATAGTAACATCTCACACATATTATTTGCAATAATACCATTAACATGTCTGACATTTGTTCTGTGTTTTATTATTATTATTCTTTTTTTTATATGTAAAGCCGCTTAGAAGCAATGTAACATTGTAAAAAGCCCTATATAAATAACATTGAATTGAATTAAAGTAAGACAGCGTGCTGTAATGCTAAAATCATCTTCTTCTAGCGTCGTGACTTTGCCAACTAAGCGACCTGTCCCTGCATTGCTCCCCAGCTACCCTCCTAACCCCCGACAGGCACCAAGCCAAGAACAGACACACACTTTCATTTACACACACTTATTCTCTCTCCTGAGGTTCATTAACAGGAGTTAAGTGCAATGCATCTTTGTTATTCTTATCTTAACAAGAGGGTTTCCCGAAATCCTCAAAACCATTGGCGATTAAATACTTTTACTGAGTATGAGGATCAAACAAAAACTATGTGTACTAAAGCTTATGGGTATATAGTCTAATTTGCATGATGTTTTCTCATTGATTTCTTTGAGAGTGGCTGCCGCCCACACTGTCTGCCAGATTCTCTTAGCTACGGTGTGCACTTTGATCGTTTGTATGCAAAGCATGATTTTATAGTACAGTACTTGCCAAATTCAATTAATTCACTTACAATTAATTTACAAATAAATAGAGGATACGTTGACTTGCGGACAGAAGAAACTTTGCATTAATATTAGAATTAAACAGCGTGGTTTAAGGTATCCATGTTTGTTGCAAACATTCTCAGTGAATAAAAATACACAACACAGCTAAATATGGTTGTCACTTCTTCCCTGCTTAATCCTGTTCTGTACACACAGAGTTCGATTACGAGAGTGACAACCACGTACTACAACCAAAGTTACTCCTGAAAAATTCAGGCAGACTGTTTTCTGTTTTCACACCTGAAATTGAATCAACAATTTCAGGTGTGACTCCTGTTTTCTGTACACACGCTGAACACAAACGTATTGAAATCAGTCCAGATTTTAAAAGCAGTTCTCGCTTACAAAACCGTTGCCAATGTCTAGAAGGGAATCTTTGCGTAATCCTGTTTTTTTTCAGCATGCCTACTGAGCATAAGAAAAGTGTTCTAGATGTGTCAAGCTGGATGTTCAGGCTATCAAAACCCTGGCCTATTTCGTGATACAATCTTGCCTTGACATAGCGTAGGCCTAGTTTAGTAATTCCTACAGATCCCTGGCAGATAACAGGCAACGCTCAGCTATAAACATCAGGGTTTGATGGAGCTCTCATATGATACCTGAAAGCACAATTCACCCAAAGGCACAAGTTAACACTATTCATTATCCTCACTATTTCCAAAAAGGAGTAAATATGTCAAATAACACCAAGATAACATTACAGAAATGTTTTCTGGCTCTATACCAGTATTGACTGATTCTGAAGAAAAAACATGAGGACAAATGTACCGCAGTCCTCTTGCGCAGAGCAGCAGGGTCGCGGTGTGATCTTCTGGCTGACCTTAAGAGTGGGCGTCTGTCCAGCTTCTCTATCAGATAAGTGGGCTTCAGAAGAGGCCTGCGCTGGAAGACTCGCCGTCTCCTGACATTTCTACCACTTACCCTAAGGCCATGCTAAGAAAGGCCTCTCGTATAGCTGTTGTTTGGATTACAGATAAGCCACAAGCCGTCTGTTTCTGCCTCTGCAATATGTATCCCTTTCATTCACTGTCTAGCTGAAAACATTGGCCCGAGAAGTCTGGCTGGCCATTGCATCTCATTATCGCACGTTGCCAATAGCAAGCTACCTAGCCAATCACCATTCAGAATAAGACATATGTTGATGAGCATCCTCTTGCTATGATTTTGTTATTTTTGCAACAGCCTATGCCAATCAGAGGGGTAGAGGTGGAGTGGGGTAATATATAAACAGCACAATTGCTTGGGGAAGTCAAAATGTTTCATATATTAAGCATATATTACATGTGTGTAATATATGCCTTATTCCTTATTAACTTGCTCATCTTTTATTCATTCCATAGTAAAACACATAGACACACACATGTAGGGGTTTTCATGTTTAACAGGGACATTCCATAGATGAAAGCTTTTTTACTGTACAAACTGTATTTTCTTTCTCTCTATACTAACCTTACCCATAAACCTAACCATCACAAAAAACTTTCTGCTGTTGTAGACTTTTGAAAAGGGGACCTAAAATGTCTCCACAAGGTCAAAATTTACCAGTATTACTACAATTTGGGGACTTTTGTTCCCCATAACATTTTGTTCCCCCAACACACACACATATATATATGAATATTTTTTATACCTGCCCAGAGTGATCAAGTAAGAATGACATCATACTGTACAAACCACATGCCTTTGGGCCTGTGCTGTACTCATCTCTAACTGTACTTGTCCTTTTAAGTGTTCAGGTTTGAAGCTGTGGGTTTGATCAGGCTGATCTGAGGCCTGTGGCCATTCTCATACAAGACGCTTGCTCTTCCTCCTGACATTTCTCTTCTTCACTTCAGGCTAGCAGTCTCCTCTTTATCACTGTCTCATTTAAACTCCCCAACCATCACTGCCACTGGCCATCTCTGACACACACATACACACAAACACACATATACACACACAAGCACATCAACCCTTGGCACAGTGGAGAGCACAGTGTTTTCCTAACCTGCCAATCAGGTGGTGGAAAACATCCCTGTGAGAGTGCTTAACATCGTTTGTACTGTTGTTGTCACACGTTGCATCATGTTTCCAGCGGTTAATGGACAAACCGCATAACACAACCTGCAGCTTTAGTTCCATTTCTGGACTTAAAAAAAAACAAACAGTCTTTTTTTAAATACAATGCAGACGACAATACAATTGTCATTATACATACAGCACATGATATTCATCATCTGCACTGTAACTGCATCTTTAAATACATTAAGCAAATAGTTAAACTCAAAACTCTTATTTTTAGATTCCACAGTAGCATGTTAATTGTGCAACATTTGCATGTTAATTACGCAAATTAAATTTGGATTCATATTACACATTTCTAAAAGCTTTTAAAGGTCTAAACAATCTAAACAATTCCGAAACAAGAAGGTCAACAACCAGATGCTATGAACAACGGTGCGTGTTGTTAAGTTTTACATATGGAAATGGAAGAGATTTGGATGAGTTTTACTGGTAATGAACTCCTGATTTTAGGTGCTATTACACTGAGAGATCTTCCACTCATTAAGGAGAGTAAGAAATGAGAACAGAACAATCTAACCTCCAGAATAATACGAGCAGAACCGTGCATGTCATTTGCATAAGAATGAACAGCCCATGTGAAGGCCCAGATGGAATTTTTACATTTTCTGCAGAAGAGGTTCCAGCGATCATTCCAATTAGACGAGCGTTCCAATTCTGCATGAATCTGCTTTTGCCATTTCTGTGTGAGTCTGCTCATGTGGAGCTTCATGTCCCAAATTCTCAGCTGTATTATGTGTTTGTAGGATTTCAGAACCCTGAATCAAGGGACAGCCACTCAATGTCCTATCTCCTTAAAACACAGGACAGGATACAAAAGTGACCTCAGATGCTTCAGGCAGAATGTACAGTCTCCTGACCAGGGAATGAACCCTCTATAGTACACTTACATTATGAATGGGGTTTGAGTCATTGTTTATTCATAACAGTTCGATTGAGGTCTCAGTGACACTGTCCTTGTGTACACTATACACATATGCAAGAGACTATCTATCTATCTATCTATCTATCTATCTATCTATCTATCTATCTATCTATCTATCTATCTATCTATCTATCTATCTATCGTATTCTTTTTTCAATTATATTTCAAATTACATTTGCAATTATTATTTTATTATTATCACAACCTTTTTTAAATAACATGACCAAAATTGATTATGTGTGGTCTGTTAATTCTATAATATTTATTTTTTTACCTCCTGAAGAATCTGAAGTTGTGTTTGTATGTTTGCGGCCCTAGTTTACACAGCATGCCGCTGTCGAATCGTTCTTCTTTTTCAAAAACACAACTGTACAATCTGTATAGCACTGACACACAGGTCAAACCACAGGCTGCACCTGTCCATCATGCTATGAAATTCTACAGTCTTCCATCCACTGAAGTTTACACACTGAGGATATTGAGCACTATGCATTTTCAGGCAGACCCTCCACGCCTGAAGGAACCTTACTTGCTAATGGCAACAGTAGGAACGGCAAGTTAGAAACAGGACTTTGCTTTTACTGTGGGACTGCTTGAGTGACAGTCACAGAGAATCTACGGGCCATGCAAGGAAACACATCTGCTCTTTTGATCTGGTTGCTAGGCGCCAGGGGTCCACATGTCTCCAGAGAGTCTGCAGAGAGCTGTGTTTCTAGATTGGCTTATGCCATGCCAATCCCAATGCACAAGAAAAACTCTAGAAAGAAAGTGTAACTGGGAAAAAAGGAAATCAGCTTATTGATTTATTGCTGGGCCAATACTGTAAAGTAGTGTTTAAAGGCAATCTGCTGCCACTCATGGGGAAAACAACTGCGATGGTGATTTAGCAGCTGTCATCACTCATACAAGTGAAAGATTACACGCACAGCAATATGCTGGCGATACATGGAACGATGCCTGCTCTACTCCAACCCACTGTAAAGTAATATCAGTATCACTGTGTAGGCACCGCGCTGTCACACAATGGAGGATGGACTGATGCCATGCTCTGATGGCATATACTGAAAGAGAACGCCGCATATCAGCAGAACGGGAGGGGGACATGCGTTGGGCGCATTGTGTGCCACTCAAAACGGCCTGACTTCTTTCTACGGTCACAGGAGTCATGCAATTCTGACCTTTAGTGGGTACAGATTAAGAAATAAGGTTGAATTTTTCTGTTTGAAGCATAAAGCCTCTTGACCTGACTGCGTAATGTGAGGTAATGTCTGCCTTTCATATCGGCCTTTCAGAATCAAAAGCAGCTTTATTGTCACAAACAATAACTAAACTTGTCGTGGTGACAGAAGAGCCACCAACGACTTTAAAAATGTTTTTTACAGATTAACAAAAAAATAAAAAAGATATATTTCTAAATAGAAGTACACAATAAGATATAAAAACCCGGTGAACCATAGGAATCTTAATGCTATATAAGCTAGTTTAGAAATATGGAAATCTAAACATTCTATATGCTACATATGCTAACGTGTAAAATGGCATCTTGGATTTACTTTTCTACTGATCACGTCACAATGCATGCTGGGATTGCCACCTCCAAAAGAATACATACAGTATTGCATTGCAATTTAGCTCAAATGAGGTATCTTAGAAGGCAACGTAATTAAGTTGCCTACCTTTTGAAGAGCCTTTGTGTCGGGATGCTGCCTGCGTAGAAATCACGAGAGTTTTGGAACGGAGTCTGACTGAACCCACAGAATAAAATGTCTTAAACCATAGATAAAACTCTAGCATGACAGCAGACATAAGTTTAGATTGAAAATCTTCCACACGGCCCATGGGGCCGACAGCAGACAGGATGCCAAAATTCAATGTACTTCCACAGCTGCCCAAAGCCTATACAATGATGAATGTCTGCTGCGTAGCTGCCAAGAGGGACCAACTCATTCGAAATCAATTGAACCTTGTTATTCAACAATTATGCCAGGCTTTTTTGCCGCATGATGATGGAAAGAAGGTCACTAGCACACAGCATCATAAATACAGGCCGGCGTTGAATGAATATTGCTTTGTACTAAATTCTTCACACTGCCCATCTTTCCTGCATTTACCAGTCACTGCAGCTACATAAGTTAGAGGCGTATGGGCAGAACTGCAGCCTCCAAGAATTTTATAGTAGAGAAATTTACATGAGTGACAGCAACATTCCTGCAGCTCAGAAAATAAGCAACGACCGAACAGTTGGATACACTGCAGGTCCAAATGCGATAACATGGGGATTTCATTATTAAACTCATAAAAGATTCATAACAAACAATCAATTCATTTGAATGTATTCAAACACCCACACCCCAGACCTAATTCGACCCAATGTGATTTGAGCTCGCAACAGCTCGTATTTAAAAACGACTCTATAATATCTTATAATTAAGAGATCAAAATGATAACAGTTAGTCATGCTGGTTAACAGAAGCTTAAAATGAACAAAAAAGCTAAATGAGAGGGTGGGAAATGAACCGGGTCTCTGGTTGTCAGATGCACAGCTATTTAAATAGATCGGTCAGCAATGCATCAGCAGACGTAGATTCACAGAACCATATCATTCTCTCATGCCACTGAGAAGATGAAGGTGTCATTAGTGTGTCACATGAAAAGTATGACGCCACCACAGTGCATTGTTACCATGGCGCCACTCTCAAGTGAGGGAGATTAGATAAGACTGACAGGCGCTTCGCCCCATGCCTGCAGTGACTGAACGCAGCTCGACGCAGGGGCTGATGGGTAAGCGGTCTCCCTGGCTAATGTTGCGCTCATTAGATGCACAGAGAGCTGGTGCCATCAGGCTCAACTGTTCAGAGACTGGTGAGTAAGAACTTCCTAAACCAAAGTTCCTGTTTATGGCAACCGCTCTATGATACCAGGGCTGCTAACTCACGCGATTGACTGTTCTCACGCTCACACACCATGTAGGTCCCTGAGGTCTGGAGCTCCTGTGGCTTTGACTCAAGGGTTTATAGGTTGTGTGGTTAGCCTATTAAAATAGAGCTTTTATTTGGAAACCGTTAAAACGCATTACTTTCCAATAAATTCAGATTCTTTAACTCTTTCTTTTTCCTTTTCTTATTCCTTTTTGACAAGAAAAGCCCAAGTGTTTACATGGTATTGTTTACTGCTTTTACGACAATTTAATGATTTGAATTAGAGTGACAATGTTTGTTTATGTGTACAGCACCAAGACAAGACAAACTTTCCTTTTGTGTCAATAAAAAATATGATTTATTTTTTTGTAAAACTCACCTAGAGACAAACCCAAAAGGTTTTCCTATAAATTACCTATTTTCTGAAAAATAACAGCGCTTGCATGCCCACATTGTTTAACGTTTAAGATATGTTTTATGTATTCGAATTGCAACATTTGCTGTACACAAAAATCAATATATAGTCGCTGTACATTATACAGGCAAAAGCAAATAGTTAAACATGCAACATTCTGTAAACTACAATGCTGTCAGTGTATATCATCGGAGGATTTTCAAACTCAACTTTGTTTAAAAGCATACAGTATACAAAAGCAGAAAGCACATCTAAGACTAAAATGAACTACAAAATAAAAGTCTGAGTGGAGTCTGCATGTTAAGCTGTTTGAATTAATATCAATTTATACTATTATAAAGTTTCATACTGTACTAAAAGGGTTAGAGTTTAAAACAAACCTCCGACAAGAAAGTTTAAGCACATTACCACAATACTGCCTCGCAATCACTGTAAATAGATGAACTTTCTCTTTTATTATGGCATACAAAAAAACTGAAGCACTTTGCTCGCAGTTAAAATCAGCTGCTGTTTAATGAAAACATGTTTGATCATGATGATCAATCGTAAATTTCTATGAAACAGCACCTATTCCCTGTTCTGATCAAGAGACCATGTGAGAAAAACACAGCGAGAGCTCAGCACAGCCACCGTAGCAGGAAGAGGGAAAGTTTGTGCGCACACATGAGTGATTTAGAAAATTACATTTAGCCTGTAGTAACATCTAGGCACATTTCAGTGGCCACACAACAGCACTGCTCAACTCACTCATCCTGCCTGATTCACCTTCACCACACACTCAGCTAACAGTCCCGCGGGAAAGCGCATGATACAAATGCTCTATAATACATCAGTCAGTAATCAATGGAATTAACACTGCTGTATCAATGACAGCTGATGTAGAGCCTACATACGGAATCCATGCACTAGATCACAATACTGTACATGTTCTATATCTTTAAATTGACTCCATTGGGTCTTGATGTAGACGTATTTCAGACGTACGGTGCTATGCATTCATTAAGACTTTCTGATCGTATCTAAAGCTCAGTTCAACAGCCCACTGTAAAACACAAAGATGGGCTACGAGAAAGAAATGTACATTCATTAACCTTCATTTGAGAGGCGCACAATGGGTTTTCTAGGTAAACCAAAGAAGACTTCTAGGAATACTGCACTTGCAAACGTGAATGAATCGTACCGTTTTGTTAGTCTCTGAGCAGGGAGGCTTCTGAATAACAAATCAGCCGTTTGTCTCTGTTTAATCTCTGTATCTGTATTTGTGCCGATAGAAAGGTGCACATGAAAGAAGGTCACCCTAAAACACAAATTTGAATTTATTTATCATTCGACTGTTTATCCATCAACTGCTATCTGAACGCTTATGTCTCTTTCTAGTGGGGTGCTAAACAGCGGATAGAGCAACACTTCTAAACACTTCGTCGTTTAGGGAATGACATCATAATTGGCCAATTATTGGCTAATTATTTTTGTTCCAAAATAGAGGACATAATAATATTAATAACAATAATAATAATAATAATAATAATAACAGAATTCTAAATACACTACTGTGTGTTTAGGTGAGGGTGTGATTTAATGGCTTGAATTTCTGCACATCAACTACTGTAAAATCTAGGCACAGATTAAATCTATGACTGCATCAGCCATTTGTAGTCAAACTGAGATGTAAAATTCACACTAGGGGCTTACTGACTAATAGGCACTTAATTTGGTTCCCCTCTTTTGTTTCAAGGAAAGACTCTGCAAACGGGTTGTAAATTTTCTGTAAAGTAACGTGCAGTCACATAATATGATGTTTCCCTTTATTGATCCAATAAGCACCCTTTAAATTTGTAAACGAAAGTGTTTTTATGTTGTTATAGTTGATCTAAAACTGTAGTCTTCCTTTCTAATCATTTTCTCCCTTTTACCTCAAAAAATCCCCACCTCCCACTCTGTCTGTCCAGTCCAGGGTGCTGAGATACATCAGACAAACTGTCTGGAGATATTGATCAGAGCAGATGACGTCCAGCCCAGAACTGACTCACCATCAGCAGATCTTTCTATAGCGCTCCAGTGTTTCCTTAGAGCACTGAACAACCGACTGACAGCTGTAGCTCAGCATGCCATGTGATGTGAGATGTGATCTCACAAGAGTCCGTATAGACTGTATAGACAACCAGCACTTGCTGAACAAATGATACGCTGTGGTAAAACATATTTTTGATTATTAACTGTGTATACACACAATTTTTTTCTCCTTCTTCCAGCCTTGATACAATAATACAGAAATGTATAGAAATACATTGTGCTCTGTTATACATACAGAAAATCACACAAATCATGGTTATGCCAAAACTGCAGTAATTTTAATTTGACCTCCTGAAGATGATAATCAAAATGTATGAAAATTAGGCTCCTTTAACTGGCAATTTCTTAATGAAAACATTAAAACAGAAAGTGAACAGAAAACAAGTATTATATAACTTATATTGTACACTGTTCTTGGAAAGTGCTACATACTTTGTAATAGGAGGAGGCCGGATCAGGAGAGATTGATCCATGGGTCTGTGGTAATGAGATAGGTGGGGCTCTCTGCCCCTGGTTAGTCTCCACAGAGAAATAAATGCGGCTTAGAGATCTACTTCAAAAAGCACCTGAGGTTCCTCATCCTGGTTACCATCAGAACTTCCCTTTCTTTTCATCACAAATAAACTTAATGGAGCATGAAATTAAGTTCTGTTGTGAATGGAGTACTTGAAAATTAAATCCGCAAGAGAACATCACCATGATGGCCTGTAGATGGACAAACCGATCTTCTGCTTTCGTGCATTTATCTACTAAAACACGTTCCTTTACCTTCCTGAATTTATTCTGCAGAGTGTAACCATTGCCTTGCCTTGTTCATTTATAAAACGTGCTATCATGTGAAGGTAACCCCGGACTGCATGGCATGCTCGCAGCTTTACAAACACATGCAGTGCTTCCCAGCTGTGTTGCAGCTGCACACATGGACCGTTCGAGGGTGCAATTTGTGCCAGACAAGTGTGATGTCATCAGTATGCTGCACACAGACCGCACATGCACTATCGCATTGAATGTATTGCAATGCAAGTCACAATAAAACATTCATCTTTTGCCTCATAATAACAGAACAGGTGAGAGGGAGCATGGGGGTTTAAAAGCACAATGTTAGTATATTATGTGTACATGTGCGGGGAAGACAAGGTAAAATTAAACAATGTCCTCTACTATCTATTAAATATGTGCCATAGATCCAAGCTATATGTGCTATAGATCTCAGAGATCTTAGAGCTAAATGATGGATGATGCTGAAGACCACGATCACAGTATATTTATCATTGAACTGAACCTTACCAGTACACTGCGGTACTTCAGACACCTGTTTGGTTCTTTGTAAAGCTTAAACTAAGTTCAGCTGCACAGCATGTCTGTGACCAAACCCATAATGTTTTTCACCATCATGAGATCATCATCAGATAAATGCCATTTGATTACTGCTGCCATGATCACCAGAAAACATACATAAACATCCCTTTAACCCAAACTTCCACCTACTGTACTGTAATAGCGCATTGTTAAGTATTTCTGCTCATTAAGTCTAATAAGATTAAGTCTAAATTAAGTCTAAAAGGAGGTGAAACAATAAAAATACTCTATTCAATGAATCCAATACTTTAAAAATACTATGAACATGTAAAAGCACAGCAGCTGTTTAATGAATTCGCCCCTCTTTGTTTTTCATTCCTTTTTTATATCGGTAACTCTAGAGTCTCAACATAGTTCAGTCACTCAGGCTAACATGACTTAAAGGCATGTTAAGTTAAGTTACAAGTGGAGTTTATTGTTATTTCACCCATATACAAGTATACAGTGAAACGAGACAACGTTTCTCCAGAAACAAGGTGCTTCATAAGACAAACACTAAACATCACAGACATGCAGGCATACATAAATTA
>JAZGTJ010002044.1:0-46383 GCA_036877575.1 Botia almorhae
ATATGTAAAAACAACATCAGGTGATTTCTGGGGAATTTGTCCATCTAACAAGAAGGAAATTCATAATTATAATAAAAGAGCTTTATAACTTTTACATTTTTGTTAATTTGTCATTCATTTTTATTCAAATGTATTCAAAGTTACAATCCATTCAAGGTGTAAATTTTTTTAGTATATGTCTTCCCTGGGATTCGAACCCATGATTTTTAGCATTGCTAGTGCAACGTGACCGTGTTATAGCAGTTGAGCTAAAGGAACAAAATCCTCTTCTTCTGAAAACCAATTGGTACTTGCTCAGTTTTCTGTGTGATAGATTGACAGTACTGATGTGCTTAGCAAATATCCAAATAAGCATTACATTTGAACCCTGAAGTTTAACAGCTTGGTGCTCCAAAGCAATCTACCGAGTGTGAAATAACCACCTCTGAACAAAGCATAGCATTTATAATTTATGATTACTCTTGAGCTCTCATTCATATAGCTGTTTAATTGCCCTCTGCAAATATAATTGGATTCACCTCTACTAAACTAAACTAAACTAAAGCCTTTTTCTGACTTTCTGATCTCTACTCATGGGATTTTCATATGTCTGAGCCACACAGCGTCTTGCATCGACAATTATCTCTCGTTTCTTTATCCTTTGATATGTGCTGAAACACAACAGCCCTAGGATAGATTAAAAACCACTTAATAGAGCTTTTCTCACTTAAAAGTACTGTAATGAGGCAGAGCTGCCCTCACAGACAAAAGTCATTCAGTTTCCACAGTCTCCTGTCTTACTGTCGGCCTCTTTGTATTGCTGCTAAATATTGGATGAATGAACAGATTAATTGATCTTATTTATCTCTTTCTGGGGTGTTTGTGTATTCCTAAGTGTCTCCTTGTTTTAATTTCCTTCTACATTGCGACCCTGTCTTTGCGGGCCTACCCAGTACTTTGACCTGATCCAAGATCAGGTCTCGGCTTTGGGGGCAGTGGGGTGTGAAATTAAGAGTCACAACAATGTTACAGAAAGGTGTGTGCCAATGTTATATTACTACAGATGAGCCCTTGATAATTCATAGTGTCACAGTATGCCTGTTCACTTCTAAAGAGGCACAATATGACATTCACAATGGCGTAGGTGCGGCATTGGTCCTCACGCTCAAGAGTCTGAGTTTGTTTTGAAACAACATAACAATTCAGATCCTTTATGTTACAATAAAGCTAAATGTATTGCAGAAACTGTGCACATTTAATCAAAGTAATGGTCACTTATATAAATAACGCTTAATTAAAGGACACTGTAAAAACAGTTCAGCCACTGTTCTCACACATATTTGTTAATTTTGGTGCTATTTACTATTTGTTGTGTAGAGACCATGCACAACAGAGAAAGCAGGTTAGAATAAGTGGCAATGAATACAGTTGGCCGGGTGTGCGAGTGAGCAAATAAAAATATTGATGTAGTTGGTCACAATGGAAGCAGAAAAATTGTGCTTAACCAACCAAAAAGGTGGTGTGGCTATACAACAGCAACACTTTTTCACATTTATATGAAAAAGTACAGCTCCAGCTTTATAATGTACAAAGTCATCTCTTATAGCTTCCAAGACAACATAATGTCACATCCCATGATCTCTTTATCCAGAACATATTAAAGTGAGCTAATATGTACGACAATATTTATTGTCAAGTAGAAATGGAATCAAGTTTATGAATTAATTTATATAATCCAATCACATTTACATACTCTTTCAACAGCTCCATCAGAAGCCATTTTTAGTCATTTCTAACAGTGTTACGCACAGGATTGTGCAATATAAAAAGCAACAAAGGATATAACAATGCTGCCCTAACAAAACACTGAATTGAATGTTTTGCATATATGACTTTGGAATGCATGCTGCCTGTTAGGGGAACATTTTTCAAGTTTAGGACGCCGCCATCAAGAGCCACAATGTAAAACACATCACATAAACCAAAAGGAGCATCAAAAAACTTGCTATGACTCAATTTCCTGTTTAATTCCTTATAGAACTATAACTACTCTAAAAAAGGAGAGCCATATTTCTCTACACCTACTTTGTGTGTCAATGTCCCCCTTCCAACCATAAACATTCCCTTTTTAATGCCAGTGAAAAAGAATCCACATATTAAATGCAAACGATCTTTAAAATGTGCTCCAGGGTGACTTACATCACCAAGCCATATGGCACTACTGTAATCACATATTCTAGTTCTCGACTCCCTGGATATTTTCCTGGATATAAAGAAATCCACAGGGACAATGGAGCTACTTTTGCGTACTGCATACTGCGTATGCTATATGTACTTTTGCATCACAGTCAGGATATGAGTATACATACACTTAATAAAACTACTACGCTATCTTACTGTAAGACAAACAGTCACCAAACAGTCAAACAACACATAAAACAAAAAAAAGCAGTCATTACATATTTGGTTATGTCAAAATGGCTATGGAAATTCCATTACAATGCATATAAAAGCTGATGTAAGGGTTAGTTTCCCAGAATGCTTAAACTGTAATGCAGTTTAATAGCAGTTTGATAGTCTGAGTTTTCCCTATTGTTACTTAAACATGAAAAATGAGGGATATAATATCCCAGCATTCCTGACTAATGAATGATACACAGTACATGCAGACTACAGATCACTCAATTCTACACTTCAAATGGTTCATTGGACTCTCTGGATTACAAAGATGCAGGGTAAGATTTATGATATGAGGTCATAGGAGACAGAGAGTGGGAGAGAGAAAGACATTGATAGAAAATTAACATATAATCAATAAGCCTTTTATTATGTTTCCCTTTCAAGTCAAAGAAGTTGGTTTAAAAATTATATAGGGTAGCATATTTTCTTTCTTAGGCTTTATAGATGCTCAATAATCCATCTATGGAACAAACCATCCTTGTCTTTACATCCTAACAGAAGGTGTACCACATAAATTGTTAACAGTGAAATGCATACTGTTTTAGATACACTGTTGCTTTGGAGACAATAAGACCAGTTAAGAATTTTGTGCTGCATGTTTACACCCAGAAACCTCTCCAACAACCCACTCGCCATTAAGATCCAAATATACACACATTTTCATTTATATACGCTTTGGCATCCTAGGCCCTTGTGCTGTGTGTCCTTGTGAAGAGAATAGCAGAAAATCAATTCTACACACCTGCAGGACCTGAGATCTACTCAGAGGCAAAATTAAGCTGCATAACAAGGTACTTACAGGAACAATATTCACCACATCTCATGCATACCATATGTGATGAGAATGAAGTAAATCTGTTGTTATATAACATAATGAGGGTTCTATAGATTTCATATATATCAATGATAAAACAGTAAATATTGATAGCAGCCATAAACCACCTTCATTTATGTGGAAAAAATACAATATAATTTTATACTATGTAATTATGAACAATTCCCACAAAAACTAAACAGATGTATAAAAAAGCAATGCAATGTCCAAGCCCATGTATTTGGCAAACACATTTATCCAATGTAACTTGCAGTGTTTTCAAGGCATACCTGATTATTATTTCCTGGCTATTTAATCCATGATCTTGGCTTTGTTAGCACCAGGGTCTCCCAACAGAGCTCATCCTAGGAAAGCCATATTTATAAAGACAGATTTTTGCATCCTCCAGCCCTTTACCTCGAATGGTTCTTTTTAAGTTCTAATGTAAGAGACTGGTAGTTCTTTTGTTGCTTCTGGTTACTGGTTTCCTACCAGCACAGTGCTTAAATAAAGTACCACCTTTTATCTGTAAAACACTATGCCTGCTGGGTTGTACTTTGCTGGCTTTACCAGGTCTGTAAAAGAATGTGCTATACTTTAGAGACAGATGAAAGTGTGAGGTTACTCCAGAAGTCATTTTGGGAGCACACAGGGGTCAAACACTGTGGATAAGGTTGTACTGCAGTTGCTGAAATTCTACGTAATGGCTTTAGCAGAATATAAATCCATTGTGTGGTGTTGTGATCCTGCAGTGCAGGATGGCTGTACGCCCTTGATGTAACATATTATTAGCATTACTATTGTTATATCACTTTTCATTACTGGTGTTCAATTTTGTCAAACTTTGAAAAAAAGTAAGAAAGAAAGTGTTTTCTGTGTTCAAAAACATGACTACAAAGCTTGTTTGTAACAGGTCTCCCTACACCAAGAATCCTGATGTGACAGATGCCCCATGTGACATGCTTCAAAGCTACTTTGGGGCTGTTGTGGCCTAATAGTTAGAGTTGGCCTTGTAACTCAAAGGTCACAGGTTCAATTTCCACTGCTGGCAGGAAATGAGTGAGGTGCCCTTACCCCATTTACTCTCTGGGTGCTGCAGTTCTGCCCACTGTTCTGTGTGTATGTGTGTGTTCATTCCTTACCGGTATAGGTTAAATGCAGGTGTCACATTATATGTATGGGTTTCCATACCAGTATGTCTCTTTCATTATATCTTGATATCTATATGAAATAAAATAATTTATGCATATGCTAATTTTTAGGAATGTTCTACTCTCATCATTAAACCTCTTTGGAGACCAGGGCAGAGTAGTATAACAAGTATATACTGTACAACAAATCATTCTGTGTCAGTTGAACGATTCTGTGGTATCTATACAGGTAGTTTATAATCAGTAAACTGTAGTATACTTATAGCACAATTTGAAAATAAATAAAACAGAAAATAAGCTAAAACTATAGCTTACTCTGCAAAACATGTCTCAGACTTATGGCCAGTGTAAATGAAAAAGGGATAACAAGGTTGTTTTGGTTGACAAGCAACTTGCTAATACGTACAATTCACAATTTTACAATGGCTGATATATTTTACATGACTCTTTAAATTATTTGTACAATTTAAACAAATCTTACTAGTCTTGAATTGTTACATATTGTAGATACAGTTGATTTTTTCAGATGACAGTCTTTTTGCAGATGACAGGCTGTTCATTTGTTAAGAATGATCATATTTTTTGGTTTACATCCATCTAGATTTAAATGTAAAATAATGTAAAAATAATCAATGCTAAATATTTGTAAAATATTTGTAAAGCAATTTTTGAGTTAAATTTCCCAGCAAAAAAATATATCATCATATACCGTTACAGTTATATTAAATTACTGCTATATATTGTACAGTACTCATACTGAGATATAAGATTTGGCTCACACCTACTGAAGAAATGTGATAATTTTATTTGAAACCTTTGAATCACATCATTGAAATGAGGTTTGCTATTCATATTATCATCTCAGTTCCTGAGTCTGGGAAATGACCTCATATCACATCCTGTTCCAATAGGATTTAACCACTGTATTGTATACGTTTTTCAATACAGATATGTATATGTATCCAATGCCTCCACGTTACAGCATGCAGAGGCTTGTAAAGAACTATAACACTGGGTCAAGCAAGAAAATGTTCAGAAATTGCAGATGTATTTTACCACAGCTAAAAGCTTGTGTGTGGTTGCACCCCAGCCTGCACATCTGGTGTGGCTTTTCTTCATAACATGAACAACATGATACTGAGACATAAATGTTCCATCTCTTCAGCAGTTCCATTCACAGAGAACAACAACATATTCATTAAAAGCAATAAATTGCATTTCTGCAAGATGTTTTAATTTGGAAACCAAACTTAAACAACTAGACAATATGAGCGACAATTACATCACAGTTTGTTTCACACAATCAGATTTGTTAAACTTTTTGCAGCCCTCTCAACTAACTTGAATTTCTCTGTTCATCTAAGAGGTTCTGTTTAGAGGTCAACATTTATGTTTGAACAGCACAATTGCATCACTGCGACTCGCTAAGCCATCTGGCAGCTGTCATGCTGCATAGCATTGCCGGTGCATGGCATTCTAACACTCTTGTTTTTAAGATATATAGATTATTACTATACAAAGAGCAAACCTACAGACTAAATGATGCAGGCACTTAGCCAACAGGACAGTAATCTGTTCTGTTCTAAAGTACTAAACCTTATTTGGTCTGTTTAATCATGGTTGCCATTTGAGTTGCAACTTACATGTTCATTACATGTTCATATTTTTTAGTCACATAAGCTGTATAATTATGAACTTTAATAAATATTTTAGGAAAACATTCTTGGAATGATTGTTATGTGAGAGGATTATAGCATATGAAAGGACATGGATGAAGCCTTTCGGAAGACAATAGGCTTTTCAAATAAATAAAGATGCTTGGAGAGCTTCAAACTGGGAATGACTGAGGAAATTGAGGGAAGACAAAACATCCCCTGAGGAAATGATTACTTAATGCATTTGTATATTCTCCTTAGAACCTCAAACAGTCTCTTGCCCTTGAATAGTGTTTGGAAAAAATGGCTTTTCATGTAAGCTCTGACATCAAAGTGATAGAACCGAATGTTTTGATAGCTGGGAAACGTTCAAGAACTGCAGCAAAATGGCACAACTGGGACATAATGGTAACAATGCGGCACCCATGATTTTCCAACATAACGACATAAAAAAGACTTAGTGGGGGGTCTTGTTGAGGCAGGAACTTTTTAATTAACATTTCTCAGATTTTGTGCATGTGGATTGGTGAGGAGAAGTCTAAGCTAGATATTTCCATACCTCTGTGTACAACAAAGCATATTCAAGATGTCAAACAGCAATGACAACAATGTAAAATGATCAAGTATACATTGTTGTATGTATATATAGAATGTACGTAGCAAATAAATACTGAATTATGTCTGCATTTTTATAGTTTTTATATAGCTTTAACAATGTCAAAAATAATACAATAATATGTGCACATTTTTATCTGTGTTATTGTTATGTGTGTAATATTTAAAATATATATATTTTAAATGTTTAAATGCCTAAATGTTTAGCCACTTTAGCGTGCCTGTATTAGATGCATGCTGTGCCCAGAGGTTTTTTTGAAGCTGTGTCAAAATAAGTATTGGCTAGACATTAGCTACGTTGTTGTATGTTTTTCTGCTTTTCCAAACAAATAAGTTCAAAGTCTGTTGTGTATTTAGCTTTGTACTCTGGGTAGCAATAGTGTTTTATAATGCAGGGCATACATTGCACACAGTAAACAAGCGTGCATTGTACATCTAGATGCGCATACTCGTACAATCAGATGGATCTGTAGAAGGTTCTTGTTATTCAGCACCACAGATTGAATCTTGCCTTGAGTACAGTGTCAACTCTCTTAGCTGGATCCAATAAGAGGTAGTTAGGTTCATGCCAACATGAAGAGGACCTAAGCTTTTTCAGCATTTAGCACATATTGTTCCACACCAATTACTGTTTTTGAAACCTACAATAAGTGTATTAAAGAAAAACTTTGAAAGTCAGAGATGTTTACGGGAAGCCATTTCGATAAGAGGAGTGCATGTTAACAAATGTTATTGCAGATACAGTATTTGGTTGTGGGCAATTACAATTCCCATTAGCCACAATGGTTTTATAAGTTCAATGCTACATTGAAATCATAGGAAAAAATGAATGCTTTTGAATTCCATCTCAACAGACTGATATTTCTTTCTAGGAAAAACAGGAAAGGAGTTTGGCTAGCAACCAAACCTGTTTCCTCCAGACAGCAAATTTGACAACTGGAGCAAGTTTGAATCTTATGTAAAACAAAAGATGTTCCGACAAAATGTTCCCCCTAAGGATTCAGACTGTTCAAACAGATTACTAATACGGCTCCTCACACACACCTGTCCTCTCCTGCTGATCCTGTGTTTACCTATGATTGATATTTATAACACCCTAAGGCAATGTTGCAATGTCTGCCTTTCACTGTGAGCTGTATGATATCACTAAAACTTTCCTAAACTGACATTTACAAAGTTATACATGTTATGCACATTGACAGTGACATCAAATGGTAGAACCTAAAAACATAAAAGTATATTTAGAAGTCCCAGTGTTCCAGTAAAAACACTAGTGTTGTTTTTAATATATGAATTACAGTGCATTAATACATTTGTACAGGATGTGCATTAGTAAGGTGCATCATTTTCATTAAAATCCTTGTACCTTCTTATTTTAATGTGTATTGATGATTAAGTAATTATTATTTATTGAGTTTTATCATCAATTAGTTTAAATTACTGTGGGTACATTATCTTTTATATATCTTTTATATTTTTCATATCTAAATACTCACTAAACATGTCAAATTGGTAAGTTGGTCTATAATCAAACTTATAGTCAAACTAAATCAGTGTAGAAACCATGTTTTGAGCCACTGTAAAAAACAATAAAATTGTAATAATTAGGGGATTGATAAGTACACAAATAAGTTTACATACATGAGTTATTCGTAATTGTCTTTTAATGTTCCCATGAAATTAAAATGTAAGTTTTTTTTACTTTAGTATGAGTATGTTAGTTTTGAGGATATTATAAAATATAAAAGTGTGGTGCAAAACATAAACCAAATGTGCATTTAGAACATGTGAGCATTCAAAACGTATAGTATCTTACTTCCGCCTATACAGATCAATGATTTTTGTGACATCCTGCACTTCAGCTTCTCATCAAATTTATCTGACCCATCAAATCCTCTCTGGAATCTGAAGCTTCCCGTTGGTCCTGCCTACCTGACACTCAATAATATGTCACACCCTAACTTAACGTTTCAATGGAAATTACGTTCATGCATCAAACAAAGCTACACATTTCCAGACATCTCAGTGGGTCTTTAACCTATGCTAAAATATCTAATTTGACTATTAAATATTATTTTGAATAAATAATATGTATGTTTAAAGGTACGTTTTTATATTTTTCTTTATGTGCTGCTGGCTTTTATTTGTTTTCCTAAGTAACTAATACAACAGCCGTGCTGGATTTTATACTGACACCTACTGGCATGGATGTAGCACAATGCAAAAAAGTATATTGGCCTATATTCATACTCTTTATGGCCTCATAAATATTTTAGCCAGGATAGAAGGTTTGCATTACTATTGTGACAAGTTATGTCTTATTTGCCCTAAGCAAGCCAAGCAAATTAACTGTATTATGACATCATCATGACATCACATAATGACATTCTTACTTCCTTGCTTAATGCTTACACATACTGGGTTATGGTGTCAGTGGATTTGCTCAATACCCATAGATACAATACAGAATACATTACATCATGTCGTGTTTAAACTTGTATTTATTTTCCTGACCTATTTATTTTACTTAGATCAGCAAAACAATTATCTCTGAGCATTGTTGGGTTCATCTGCACTTAAATGTAATTAATTAGCATAAATAATTTAAAGTAATTGATTTGTTGGCATAGACTGCATAATAAATTGACTTCACAACTAGGAGTCATAACCCTTGAATCTGTTATCTTCCAAACGTGTCCACATCTGACAACCTATATCCTGTATCATTTATAAGCCTTACCCTAGTCATTCTTTTTTCTTTGATTTTTATGGATAACTGATCCGTCTGTCAGTTATGTATATTATTTATAAAGCACAGTGCCTATTTCACATTTATCTGTCTTTGCTTTCCCTTTGATTCAGTTATCGGTCGTTTGGACACCTGCTTTGTTTCTGTGGTGCCTGTGTATTTTCAGACTAACCCTTCAGCTTTCTTCTCACTCGACTACTATCGACTTTCCTACTTCTCTTTATCAGCCGCCAATCGCTCTTAATGTCTCTAAGGAGCGCTGCTGCCGGCATTCGGTCTCTTCATCCCTCCATCAGACCTCTATTTTGTAGGATTTTACATCCGTTTTGCTTAATTCTTTTGGGGTCTCCTGAGGTTAAGCGACTTGCCCAAAGCCCCGTTACCGCAGGTCATAACAAGCGCGCTTGCAGTATCATATTCATACTGTGCCAAAAGGGGGAAGCATACGTTTTTATAATAAGGAAGATACGATATTAAAACTTAAAACACAGCCACTTTCATATAATATTATTATTATTAATATTAATAATAATATCAATTAGAGGTTAAAAATAAAAAAATAAATTACAAGGACTTTAAAATTATGCACTTAACTATCGCACATACTGTAAACATTGCATTAATGTCCTCTAATCTAAATAATGGAAGTTAAAATAATAAAACAACGCCAAAATACATACTAAATGCACATATCCTTTACAAGTCCGTCAAGTTTACTTTGGCCCACGATAGCCTACTTCTCATCATAGCAGAGCAGACGAGTCAAATCATCTTTAAAATCAGATAAAGATGGCTTCAAATAAACTATGGTGGAAAACGAGTGCCCTGTCTTCGATAGAACGACTTGCTTAGTATCTTAGAAATAAGATAATAAGGAATCCTCTGTGATGGACGCACTGATGGAGGTCTCGTTCGCTGTCCTTGGTGCTGAAACGACAACTGTGCCAATAAACCAATCAAAGCAGTCCTTGAATTTGTATTCGCTTGTCGCTACTCTTTGGTGATAGTATTGATGTATTTCCTTACAGTTATAAGAACCCACTCCTTAAAGCACGCACGAGTCTTTAAACACACACACATACAGTTTTATTTAGACTCACGCACACACACACACACACACACACACACACACACGTACACACACAGAGGTAAAATAGTGAGTTGCAGTGGTGAGTTAGAGTAAGCTAACTGTTAGTTAAATGGTGAGTTAAAAAGCAACGTTGCTTATGTACAATCCCCATGGTTTATTCAAATTGACACTAATTTCAAATCTTAAATTTACATTATTTGTCCAATGATGCGTCATTGTATTCTTACAGCAACTTTAACAAGTCGCAAGTTTCACAGCCGAATGCCATATGCACTGACAGAAGCCTCGTTTGTATAGAGGAACAGCAATTCAGGCGGAGGCATGCATACTTATTGGCAGTGAGCAGTGAAGATCTACCCCATAACGCCCACTCTTCACCATGGTCCAAGACGAGCAGACGCTTCGTGCGTATTTGTCTCCTAACTTACCGATCCACAAGGATGATATTGCGATAAGATTGCTTTTCGAGGATCTACAGCTCTGACGGATTGGATTTTCCCTTTTTATTTCAGCAGCACATGGATATGTATTTTTTTATCGCTAGGTGAAACTGAAAAGCCAAGGAAACTAAGTATCTGATTAATCGCACTTGGGAAGGGTCGAGCACAAAAATGGGAACTATTTCTGCAAAAAACGTGCGCGCAAAAGTAAAAGCATAGGTGTGCTAATCGCGTTGGGCAAAGGAAATAAAAACAGCTCGTATATCGCCGCACTTGTCAGAAAAAGAACATTAAGGTGACCATTCTGTGCAGCAGTATACTGAACCTGGCTGATGCGAGTGAACCACCGCGATAGTCCGCTGTTGGAGTTTGAGCCGACTGCGCTTTCAGGTGCTCTTAACCCCGGCTATAATATTGCTTTAATTAAAGGTATCCCACCCTATCTTCATCCAACCGACACCAGCTGTCACTTGACACCCGAGGAAAAGGAGTATCGTGGAGGAGAAAGGTAACCTCTTTTTAAAGACTTACCAGAGAAAAAACATTATTGGAATTAATTAAAGATACAGCAGATTTGCCAAAAACTAGTTCTGTCTGTTAGGATTTCTTTACATTTCTAAGACACATCACTCCACGTGGATCGTTTGGTTTCCGGTTTATTTAAAGCGCAGTTTGATCACTAGTTGGCTATTTTTTTAGATTGTTGTAATTTGCTTACAGATGCAATGATAAGATTCGCCTTGCGGTGTTTCTCTGGATGCTGAGTAATGGTCAGCAATATACCAGAGCGGCGATGCTCCCAAAGTCATCGTGAATTTGATAGCTCACTTTCTCACGGAGATCTTTATTCGCAAAAGCAGTAACTTCAATATCACGTTTGTTTTCATCTGAAAACGGGGCTAGCACTTAGTCTGGTGTCTCGGGATGTCCAAAATGGGGATTTTGAATTAGAATGTTTTCTCTGTGTAACGCTGATAAACAGAAATATGTGTGTGCGTGTCCACTACCTGGACAAAAAGTGTATTCTAAGTCACTGCCGGGTCATCAAAATCATCGTCTTTAATGCAGGTATGCGTATCTTTTTAACGTAAAAATGTCCAAAAGAAGAAAATTAAAGTCCCGTCCACCTTACCATAATCCGTGCCATAAAGTGACACAAGATATGTGTTTGATCTGCTGACTAGGACCGCAATGCATCCTAGTTGAGACATTGATATTGTAGCTATGCTTTGAAATAATTAACAGTGTTATAAATCGATACATGCCGATTTGGAACTGGAGACTACAAATGACCCATGCGTAACGCAGAATGTGTAGTGGCTTTGTGTCCTTTGTCACGCTTAGCATTTTATAGTTCCCAGATCACATATGTGCCTGCTATCTATTAATGTCAAACGCTGGAGGAGGAGTTATGAATGTCAAGTTGCAAAGCTCATTATGTCTTATTCCTGCCCACAGGTAGGGGGCCAAAGTGGGCCTGTAGATTTGTGCTCGTGCTGTAGCGCCAATAGCTCCAGTAGCCAGAAAACAATTGAGTCTTGTATGGTGCAGGTGGCTATTTCATAACGATCATATTTTAATCTTCATGTCCCTGTGAGGAACAGATGTTTTCTTTTTTATCCCCCTTAACATAATCTTAATCTTAACATACTTGTCTGTATCACAAAATCCTGAATAACATTTCATCAAGTTGGTGGCTATGGTGAGTTTGATTCTTTCACTCATATTGAATCTAATTTGATTTGGTAACCACTTTACTTAGTTAGCCAAAAAACACAATATTCAGCTACATGCACTTTGCCCACAAACAGCCACATGTAGCACTTACAGGTGTATTGTATACTTCAATTGGCATCAGATATGATGATAAATAGCTGTCTGATGACGTGACACACAAATATAACAGTAAATGAGAGTAAATGAGAAAGTATTAAATAGATAACAGTAGCATGCATGCTTCCATGTGGCATGTTGTACAAATACACAGTGCTGTATTTGGTACCAGCACATCTCGATAATAGGCACATGGCTTGACCATCTGTTTAAGAAATCACCATTTAACTGTGAGAACCAGGCTGGCAGAACAGTCTGGTCTTGCTGCATCTGCCAGGCCACCAAAGCAAGACTATTTTATCTCATCTGCTGTATCATGCTGCACTTCACTGCTGTGTGAAATTAAAAAAACGTCTTTGGATTTGATTGATATGCAAGATTTTACACAGTTTAATTTGGAATTTTAAAGACCGTACTGACGATAGTAACTCACATCATTTTCCAGGTATATTTATAGCTGACTTCATCATCACATGGATGTCACATTAGCTGGTCTAAGGTCTTAGGTGGTGCTAAGTGTAATTTAATCATCTTTTGTTGCATAATTCCATAAGACGCAGTATAGAGTAAAATATTTCAGAATTGTACCCTCGACCGCCTCCTGCCATCCATCATGCACTGGCACGCTCAATATGCATACTTTGCCTTATTCTGAGAGCGTGTCGCCCCAAGATTTAACACTCCACTGTGGGCCTTTCAAACACACTGTCATATTTTTCAGCATGCAGTACCCCGATCTCCAGAGAGAAAGAGTGGGCTCACATGGAGCAGAGAGGTGCTCAAAAATGGAATGGAAGTACAGAAAAAGGTTGAGAGAGAAACAGAGAGAGAGAGGAAGTTCCTTTCTCTCTCCAGGGTGCAGAGTTCTGTATTAATGAGAGGCAGTGATGAGTGGGGTCCGCAATTACCCTCAGGCCTCCGTTACACCGCAGCTGCCTCGGCTTGCGGCTAATTGCACCGATGTATTAGCCAGAGTGTCGCTCTTCTATTACCTATTACTCTTTCTCCACCCGCGCCTGGCGCCGATTGCACTGGCCGCCACTCTAAACGAACTCCCGCCACTTGCTCTACAACAGACTTTTGCCAATGAAGCCTAACCAGCAGACGTGTAATTTTCCAGTTGATCTGGTTTGGAATTCGACGGATACACAACACAAACAAGCAAGATGGAGGGAAGGGCCCAAATATGGTTGGGGAGTGAAGCACAGCGAAGGAGGTCCGGCCTCTTCCACTGTAATGTTGCAAGGCAGAAGCAGAATCAATATTTTGCTCGAACATTCCACACCTCAGTAAAATCAATGCTCTGTTCTGGACCTGAGAAGGCTGCTAAAACTTACAGGCCTTAAGGCTAATTTGTTCATTCTTGGTATTAGTAACAAAACACTGCAAATTTGTGTTAGCTAAACATTACATAAAGTCACGCTTGTAATTTCAATCATTCCAGAATATACATTTACATTTAACTTTATTCCAAAACCCAAAGTCAATAAGATAATAATAAAATTTAATATTATTATGCTATTTTTAAAGTGTAATATGTGCAAAGGTTTTCATCACTTTTCTCCATCACAAGCAGAACTTTTCCAGACAAATTTCAAATTGACTTGAAATAATCAAGTCATAATTATGCAAAATATGCCCCAGAAAACAAACAGCATTGGGCTTCATCAGGGCTCACATCTAGAATACAGTGGCCTATATCTTCACCATTTTACTTTAAACTGTGTCTGTATAGTAAAGGTATGCTTAACTGCATTGTGTATGTTTGTCCTGCACTCAAAGCCTTTCCATTGATCTATGGTTACAGGCAGTCAAACCACAGCCAAAGCCTTTGCTAATCCATTGTAGGGTTCATGCAGAGAAACAGATCCAGCACTGTGGGACTCCATCACTTCCTATTTGGCCTTTCAAGGATGACCGAACCCCACTCCCTGACTTTGGCTGAGTGAGAATCAGTGAGGCTAAAAGACCTTTATGACACAGACTCTGCTGCCTGACTGACATCAGGTCTGGGTAAGTCAGAGTTGACACTCTGCCTTGTTCATATGGGGTTGGCAATTAAGTGTCCATGAATAAAGATTCTTGTGTTGGCAGAGCTAATGTACCTATTTATTTCATTATTTTGAGATAAGACATACCCAGAGAAATATGAAGACCTATTAATGATTATTTTACGTAAATAAGTAAAGATAGGCCAAGTGTGTTAGTTGGGGTACCCAACTTTTTGCTTTTTTAGAATAAAGACTAAAATAACATTCAAAACAAGTTCATTTACTTCAGGCAAAAAAAACTTAATGTGTGCACCCTCTAGTCTATAAACAGAACCATAATATCGTTCATGTAGAATAAAGGGTCCAATCAAGTGTCGTATGTTTTTGCGATCAAGCGTGTGTGAGCGTCACTCGTTTGGCGTTTGCAAATAACATTTTCCGGCACACTTCCATTGCACCTGCCCTTTCTGTAGTTCTGTTTTTGGAAAATCACTCTGTAAAACATTTCAGATTTTCGCAACTACGTATCATTGTGGAAGTTACCTACTAGCGCAAAGAAGTGAGTCACTTCACGCGCAAATGGTGCTAATATGTTTTTTAATAATTTTGCAATGTTGCAAATCGAAAACAGCCAGTGATCAGCATGCAGCATGCAGCATGCATTTGTTGTTGACATCTTGACAGTAACGCTTTGAATGCCTTTTTAAGTGACACTGGAATGAGTGGATGATTGTCAGTTTAAAGTAAGTAATCTGCAGGATGTGTAATGTAGTTTACACTCGGTTTACACTCTATATTAATTGCGCTATGCAGTAGTACAGTATAACAATCAAGAGATTGTTTTGTTTGTAAATCGCAAACCATTCTTTATTCTCAAAAAAGGAACGATTTTAAAGGTGCGGTTGGTTTGTGGGTGTTGTCTTAAAATGATGCTTGTTACATGCCAAAAAGAGAAAACGTTTTGTCAAAGACTTTTGTGACAGTGCTAGCCTTGAAAACATGAAAACATTTATAAAAGTTAAGCTCAACTTTACTAGACATTTCTGTTTCGCCTTTGCTTGAACCAAAAGAATCTTGTACTTTTACATCCTTATCCTCATGACACCCAGGCTAAAAGGGTGAATTCTCCAGCTCCTCTTTTATCAGTGTATCTTAAGAGTATGAGCCATAGGGTGCCCCCACAGCAGAGAGAGTTTAAATGCTTTGCTGGTTTAAGATAATGGGATTTAAATCTATAGGGTAGGTTTCCAGCATCATGGTAAGACATTTTCATCCTAGAATTAGTGTTACTTATCAGGCTACAAACCCATGTTAGTTTTACAAATTTCCGATGTCTTGTGGATTAAAATGTGTGTAGTTTCAGTGATAGGATACCTCCTGCTATCCCAGTTTAACATGCAGAAACAACTATTACGCCCCAAAGAGGGTAAAAACTGCTTTACTATTGTGGATGTGTATGTATGAGTGGTCTGGCATACTCAACCAATGGTGTGAGTTTGGGGCGGAACTTCCTGTTCCAGCACACTTTTGGCATTTCAAAGACCTAATTCATGTGCCAGGATCGTAGCGGTGGAGCGATGCCAGGTCACAGTAGACCTCTGCATCCTTCTTAACCTAGCAGTCTGCAAGCGGAGAAATTGCATCATCCAAAATTGCATAATTTATTTTGTGACTCGGGCGGTAAAACAACACACAGAGCACAAAATATGCAGATACCAGTGTGTGCAACTGATTCTCAGCAAATTCGCCCTGAAATGCATTTGTCTTGTTTTTGTTTTATGTTGACTGTAGCGTTCGTCTCATCCCAGTATGGAGATGAGTGAACTTGTGTTTGGTACCTGTCAGAATAAGATATTGCAAAACCAAAAACTGTACTGCCCTAAAATAGACTTCAACATGTTTTTATACACTGTTTTACCAGTTGGCGTGTAAACGCAGAGAGAACTGTGTTTATCAGCAGTGTCTCTTGACACACTCTCTGGATGCACCTTCAACGGTGATGGACTCAATCATCCATGACCCTCGACTACATTGTCCTCTTTCTCTCCCTTCCTCTCTCCAGTGCAGCTTTGCCTCTCTCTGCCCTGTACAGTATAAATATTATGTTCTCAGTGGCCATCTGCCCAGGCTTTGTCACCAGAGCAGCGGGTCAGATTATGGGATCCATACAGACATTCAGCAGGAGGTTGTTGGGTCCCCTCCAGTGCTTCCCCTGCCTGTGTGCATACAGATGTGTTGTGGGGCTTGCGGCTATAGAGTGTGAATGTGGAAGGCTATGCAGCTGATAATAGCAGAGCAGGCTGGTGTGTGTGCGTTTGTGAGTTGGGTGACATTCGGAATTGAATTCAGAATGAGTTTTTCCTGTTGTTGGATTTGAATTGAAGTAGCAAAGAGGATGCAGATGTGGAATCTGAATTAAAATTTACAGAGACATAGTTAAAACAGACTGTTTACATATGTTTTTTTTAGAGATTATACAGTCAAAACAACATAAAGAAAAGCAATGTATCAAAATCTAATTTTGACTAATGGTTAATTCAATTAGATTTTTAAGTCTAAACTGAAAGAGAGTAGATTGCTGTCAGTCAGAATTGTGTTCCGTGTGTCATTCTATAGGCATTAAGGGTATTTGTCAGGAGAATTACCCTCCAGTGTGGATCGCTGTTCTCATTGACTGCCAAATGGCCTGCAACAGATTACCTGCATAATCAAAGCAAAACAACACTTTAAATAAGGTCCAGTGTCAGAGAAAGAATGGAGAGTGGGGGAGGAGAATGGAGAGATTAAGTGTGTGTGTGCGTGTATGGGTGTGAGTGTGTGAGCTTGTTTTTGTACCACTGTGGGGACCACATGTCCCCACAAGGATGTTAAAAGTCACACACACCTACATTGTGGGGACAAGCCAGCTGTCCCTCCCCAAGAGGGAAACTGATTATGAAACATACTAAATGATGCAATGCTTTTTTTTAATGTAAAAAGTGTGTGAGTGAGAGTGTGTGTGTGTGTGCGAGAGAGAGCTGCCAGATGTTCTTCAATCATATTTTATCTTGCCTGGTTACTTATGCTGATCACATGATTTAGTGGTAGATTAAGCACATGCTTGACAGCCAAAATGGCCCCTCTTTTAGCTAAGAGCTGCTTAGCTAATATTACTCAGGGGGGACTTCACTAAGAACTTAGAAAGATTCGAAGAGGTTCATAGCGGCCGCTGATAGAGTTGAATTAGTAGATGAATTACTGCTGCCATGATAAATATAGAAAATGTACACAAACATCTGTTTTTAATAAAACTCATTTTTCCACCTGCTTTCCGTGGGTGGTAACAGCACTACGTTAATTGCACTAGGCAAACAGCGTTCACTTTTTTTCACGAGATACCAAGTAAAAAAAGCCTTACTTACACAGACAGGTGTGTGTGTGCCAAAAGAGAATTACAATGACTTAAGTTTATTGAAATTAAAAACATTCTGTTCCCACTGTGGAAGTTTTTCAAAAGGGTTTTGCATGCTGCAGTAGATTGTTTTACTCCTTTTGTGCTTTTGACCTTTGTAATCAGAATGCACCATCAGTAGGTGATGAGCATGCAGTGTGTGCACTGCTAACAATCACATTAGTTCTGCATTTTCCTGATGCAGAGCAGAATCTGTGAGACTATAATAACTGAATAACTGGATTCTGTGCTTGTTCTCTTTTTGTTACAGTTTCAAGCCGAGTGCAGAAAAACTAAGCACAGCCTCTCTTTATGTAATGGTGACTTGATTGATACTATGCGGAGAACACAATGTGTAATCGACCACAGGAGCTAAAGTAACACTGAGTCAACAAACATTGTTATGCAATGGAAGTGCCTGAGTCATAAGTTTCTCTGTAGCAAACTCCATCCATCTTCATCTATAGCCAATAGTCTTTTAAAGCATACAGCTTATTTCACATTATTGGTTGTTCTGTATCTTAATCAGTTGCTAAGCAATGTGCAATTTTTTTTTAGACCATACTAAAGTTTTTGTGCATTTTAGTTATTGTGCAAAATAAAAAATTAAAGGTTGTGTAATTTTTTTGATGTTAAAACACATTCTCCTTCGCTAGTTTAGTATGTACAGACAACGGTTATTTGTAGGTTAAATGAACTTGCCTGGAAGTTTCTGGTCTGCCTGGTAAAACCGTGATTAGCTGGTTCAGGTGTGTGCAGAGCTAATGTTTACGGGACACTAGCCCTCAGGATTTTACACCCCTGCTCTAAACACACAGGTTCTGTAGTACTATCATTGCTACTGCTCTGTTTGAGAATCATGTGATACTCAGGGTGTACTCACACTAGGCACGGTTGCCGTGAACCGGGCCCGAGTACGATTGTCCCCCCTCCCCACTCCCCCTCTGGCCTGCACTCACATAGGGTTTTAGCATTCGTGCCGGAGCACGCTTGCGTCATTATGGTGCGACGGTTTCGGGATAAACAGAAAGAGCGGCGCTCTTGCTGAACGCAAGGAGTCCATCGCTTTGTTTACTTTGTGGATAATTTTGAGTCGTTTGGTCCGCGGTGGTCCACAGCCCTCTCACAGCCTGTTGTTAAACAGATCTATTGCTTTTGTGGCACGAACATTTTCACCATGCTGCTCGTATGAGGAGGTTTGCAAGGTACCAGCTGAAGTTCAGCAAGGACTTTGCAGCTTTGATTACGGACTACATGTACGTCACGCGTCCTGTTCCGTGCTCTAGCACGGTTAGCGCTCACACTACATGCGAGACGCACCCGAGTCCAACTGAACCGTGCCCTGGCCCACCTCTTCCAAGCGGGCCAGGGACGGCTAAACGAGCCACGCCCGGCCACGGTTCGGAGCACTCACACTAGTCAAACGAACCGTGCTTTGGTGGTCAAACGCACTCGGGCACAGTTCAAACTGCCTAGTGTGAGTACACCCTTAACCAACAACATGAGTTAAGAGCAGAACTATCTGTTTTTTTGAACAATGGCAGACAAGGAGAGTGCTTTGGAAACCTGTTTTAAAAACTACTGTTTCTGCATTTTCATCTGGTGATCCAGAAATTACACTTTAGCTTTAACTACTAACAGATTTATTTCAATAGGAAATTCAACACAGGAAATGAAACCACACTCAGTCAAATGAGCCAAATGACGTATTTAGATTGTAATCATTACCTGGAGATTTTAACAGTAGCTCACCTCTCAATCACCGGCTTTGCCTGAGTTTCTAATTGATTGCTTTGTTGCCAGGTCAGTAGTTGTTGTGGAACTATTGTTGAATAAAATTAATATGTACTTTGGGTTTCAGAATCAAATCATACAGTTCCTTGTTGATTATTTGCCGCTAGTCAGGCATGGCATTTACAAGGCGGGCTGTTAAAACCATGTCCTGCTGACAAAGATACAGACAGAACATCATTGACAGAGGTGAGAGGTGACTTCACTTTCAGATACTCATAGTTACTTTGAAAGGGCGTATGAATAAATGCACTTCCCCACTCTGCACAGTTCTGTGCTTACTGTTCTGGACACAGGGTTTTATTTTTGAGTTAGCAAACAACTGACACAAGGTATAATTTTCTCACTGTGAAAACACTTTTTTTTCTGTTGTTCTGTAAGGTCACATCTGCTATAAAAAAAGACACCATGTGCGCTCATTTCAAACGACCATTTATTTCTAAATGGAATCTTTGCATTCAGGCAACAGAATGCTTATATAGTGGAGGAATAATTTGAAATACTGTAATAATTTTTAATAATTATTACATTTTTAAATACAGTATTATTATGAATAATACTGTAAATAACTTTTACAACTTCCTACTACTTTATGTTGTTTTATAGAAATTATACACAAAAGCACAAAAGCAAAATTTAGCGTAATTTGTGATAACTGCATAATTTGAACTATGTGTAAATTAAGTATGTACTCAGATCTTGGTGTGCTCAGCTCTTGGACATCATCGCTGGAATTGTAATATCAATGAAGTAACAAACTGTTCTCTCATCTGCGTTTTTCAGCTCGCTAGGTGCATTTTCCTCGTTCACAAGCTCTGCAATTGGATGGATGATAATGAGTGGGTTGCTTGGTAACTAAAATTTGTGTGGCATCTCCCAAAGAACACCTCGCAGTCATTAAGTAATTTATTCAGAGCATAAACAGTTTGGATACCCTGTACTCACTCTCTCACATATAGCTTAAAAGCTTGAGAGTGTAAGTGGCTAGTCATGTGACCGGCTTGAACATGCAATTTGTAGGGCTTTTTGCATACAGTGACACGTCTGTGTGGGAAAGTGATGGCAATGGTGAGATCTAAGTATAACGCATTCACTTATTGGAATGTTAAATATTGTTATCAATGAAGAAACTAATCCAAGACAAGACTCAAAGTTCAGTTGTGCTGCAAATACAGATTGTTTACATCTATATTTAGTGCTGCCTATTTGTTTTTGTTTGGGTGTAAACAGGGTCTGCGGAATACAAATCAGTTCCATATGTTAGCTATGTGCCGCATGTGGAATAGCGGTTTTTAGAAGCACAACTATGATGGAATTACATTAGCATTGATTCCGAGATATATTATTTAGATTAAAAAACGTTTTTATTTCTTATACCTTCTGGCTTTTATTTTGAAATATTTGAGATTTGGGAATGAACAATTCATTTTGCATGATTTGGTACAATATACTGCACTATAAATCTCTTTTACATTTATCGACTCAGTCACAGCATTATGAAGTACCTGCACAGCAGGGGTGTACTGCACTATTCAGCAGTGATGAATAAGCATGTAAAAAGGAAGAACAGCCATAACTAAAATAAGTTTGTGTTATGAAACAGTTGCTCACACAGTTCACCTGTCCCGTGTGTTGGAACACACAAGGAGGAAAGGTTGTATGTGTAAGTGCAAAATGTGTTTCCTACACAGTGAGTACTCCTTCAGAATTTCCTTTCTAGAGAGTTGGCATAAGACCTCATGCTGTATGTGGGAGGTGTTGAGTTTTCTATCCTCATTTTGCTACTACAACTCTGTGTTACTGCCTGTACCACACACAAGGTAGACATTATATAGGAGACAATATTTGTATAATTTAATTACCAGACACGTTTCATTACTATAATAATATTTAATATTAATAGTAAATATTAATAGTAATATTTATATTCCACAAAATGTGGACTGTGATTATGGTGACAGCGTTACATTTCACCACATGCATTTGCACAAAATGCAACTAAAATAAGAGAAAAAAAATACATTTACATTTAGGCATTTGGCAGACGCTTTTATCCAAAGAGACTTACAAGGTGAGAAAAACAATCATGAGGAAATCATAGTGAGGAAAGTAATCATATATATGATCTGTGAGTCATTTAATTATGTGAGCCATCTGAACAAACCAATTAGCTACAAAGAATCTTTAATATCTAAGACTATGTGAGACAATATTTTAGTAAAGTGTGTTTGCTTATCGCTTCAGGTTGGGCTCTAAAGCTTTGGGTGCAATACAATACAACATAAACAGCAATATGTAGCATTTTGCCAAGCTACAATGCTTGTAAGGATAACATAGCTTGTTACTGGTAAAGTTATTTAGAAAACATACGAGCTCCACACCACTAAAGAAAGCAGTTGTGTGCTAGTAGCGTCAATATATTTACTAGGTCCTCAACATGGTACTCTTCTTTCATGTGTTCATATAACTCATTTACAGTGTTGCACTCCATACAGAAAAACCTTTCAGACAGTCTTCATTGCTCTGTGTATGTCCCCTAATGTGAGAGGCACCAATGCTTTCCCCTGTCACCAATGCTTTCACCAATGCTTTCCCCTGTCAAACTCGTAAAAAGTTGCAAAATGTTTAACCGTCATGCAGCGTGCTGTTATTGTTTTCATGGTTGGATTTCAAAGGTTCCACAGTGTTCGTAGCCTTGAAGAAATGTGGGTTTGGCTGTTGCCATTGGCTGATCAAAGGACCTGGGATGTTGTGACAAGACTGTGTGAGTACGACAGCTCTCGGATCACAGACCCTCAAGGCCCATATTCCCTTAGTACCACAGCAATCACAAGCACCACTGTTGGCTGTTGCCACTGGTACCTGAATGACTGACACCATGTGATGTCTCTCTTCTGAAATAGTGTCACATCTGGAGTAACTTATTTCTTTCTGCCATCTGCTGTTCATCATTTTTCATCTAAGTTTCCTCTGTGGAAGCCGAACACGACTCGTTGTACTTTTTGAAGCTTTTCACATTATTTTAAGAAAGCAACTAGCATGTGGATTCCCTCATGCAGTGCAGCGTTCAGGAGGATTCACCTTTTATTGTATACATTATTGAACACAGCTCATATGCTGTTTGTGAAGTTTTGATGTGAGACACTGGCATGTTAAAAACAGGACGAACGCCATTGTGTCAAAACACATGCGATCGGATGATTTCACACAGGAAACGGTGACAGCTGCTTCTATCTTTGGGTGGGGATACTGAAATTACAGATGTCTTGGATGAAACAAGGTCTTGTGCTGAGAATAAAGAACAACACCTTAGAGAAATGCTGGCCCTCAGTACTTCCCAGTTTCATGGCACCCATCGTCATCCATAATGCAGGGGAAGATGCTCCCTGCAGCAGGCTGCTGTGGATGTGCTAACAGTGGGGGTGGCTTATAGGAAAGGATCCATTGATTGGATATTTGATCTGTAATGTTGGGTTTACCAGATTAAATGATGGCTTAAACGATGAAAGAGAACTTGCTACTTGGACTGGATGTAGTTAATTACTGATTAGGACCAAACAAATTGAAGCTTGTTTAGCTATCAGTACATCCATATCCTATAAATGTGATTGGTTTCCCCAAAGGTAAGATTAAGATGGTATTGAGATGGTTTCTTTTAGCACATTGAAGCAGTGGATTTCTGGGACCATAGGATGGTTTCCATTGGGGTTATAAATGGTCCAGGTAATCTACCAAAGCTTGTCCCCGAGGACCATCTGTAAGGCCAACAACTGGACAAGAGTCATATTCGGATAAAGCCCTTTTGATGGCAGCGAGGGCAAGCAGTGTGTGGAAAACCCCTGGGACCTGCTGCCCCATGAATAAATAAATGCCCTCTCTTCGCTAGCCAATAAATTGAGGGAACACTCATTTCTGTTTGTTTTTCAGTTGTTGTCTGCAATCTCTTTGTTAAAGCAACAAGGTGCTAATTAGAGAGATTTGTTTAAAAGCGTAATTGACTTGCTTTAAAGCACCATCAACGCATCTTGTTGAAAAGCTTTTTCGAAGCAAACAAGGACCTTATCGCTTTTTCAGGAGCACAACAATGACAAAAATCCCCATTTAAGAGTGCTCTTGGGGGAACCGGCCGGCAGCTCTGTGGTTTTGTGCTTTTCATGGCTTCAGAAATTCTCATCTGTTAAAGTAACATAATTACCTCCTTAGATGATTTTGTGATTATCATTGCTGCCCTTGCGTAGATGCCCTTGGAATTCTTTCCATTTTTCCATGAAGTTCAGAATCCATGCAACATGCTGTTTGCAGCTGTGCTGGTTTGGAAGAAGCTGCTTTCATTCTGTCCACCACATGCAATATTTCACCCTCACTGTCATACCTTCTCAGATTTACCGGTCGAGAAAATTTACCTTGTGTTTCCCTCTGTCAGAGTAAATACAAAAGCACACGTCAGTTTAGTGCTTCAAAGCCCTGTGGGTATTGCTCTGTTGTATTACAAGGACATGCAGGTCACTTGCTAAATGTTAACCAGTTAGCCGCCCTCAGAGGACCTCAGATAACATTGATGATTTATGGTGACAATGTGACAGAAACCTGCTTTTATTTTTCTAGTTATGTATTTGTTTACTTCTTAATAATTGTTTTTTATTATTGTGTTACTATACTTACTATAATTAATATAAATACTATATTACCATCATTATTATGGTATCTTATTTTCAACAAATGTTCAATGAAAACAAATTCTAACCTTCAGAAAATATTGAACAAGTGTCTACATAGCTAGCTATTCTTCCTAGATGATCCAGTCATGTTACCTAACATAAAGATATTTCTCTTTTGTTTTATTGTCTGTCTTTTATTAGCACAAGAAATAGGAAAGAAACCCTGGACACAAATCACAGGCATTAATATTGAGATTTAATCATTATAATAGTCTATATCAGAAATGTGCTTTTGTTCCAAGTCAGGAGAGCTTGACTTTTGTGTTATCTTACCAGCAGTTTTATAATCACATTTGTAATTGATTACATTTACTGTGTTTTATATTATAGCATTCCTTTTCAGTCATGACAAACTATATATTATTAAAAGTGTTGCTTTTCTGTAGCTTAACTGGTACATAACACTAGAAATGTCAAGGTCATGGGTTCAATTAACTTTATCTGTGTCATTTGGTTCCTGCTTAGGTATCATGTGTAATCTTTGCAACAGAATCTTAAGTCTCTTGTCTCTGTGTTTAGGTCATTGTAAAAATCTGGGTACCCGCTTACATGTGTGTGCTCGCAAGGAAATAAAGAATCAGGTTAGCCAACGATACAAGATACTGAATACTTGAAAAGCCTAAATGTTCATAAAATATGTAGAATTACCTGAAACAGGATTTTATTGAATAAGCTTTTTTGTGGTTTGGATATGTTTTGTAATCAGCATGTAAGAGGATAGCTGGTCAGCATTATTCATCAGATTATACACAAGAAAGGCTAGTTTTGGTAAAACATCTTAAGCATGACTGTGTAGATGTGCTTTTTATGCACCCACAGCAACTGTTATCCTGCAATTTATCTGTCACACATTTCTAAAGGGACCTTTAGTAACTGAAAAGTTGTTCAGAAATGATGTCAAGAATCTGTTGACATATTTATCATTGAGAAAAGAAAAATACTGACATTAAAATTTATAATAATAGATGTGTAGTTGTTATGGAAATGTACAATGGCATTATGTGCAATTACTTTACAAATAGTCATAGTTAATTTCTGATGCATTAACAACTGACAGGAAAATTAGCTGTCGGAACAGAATTGCCTTTCAACCGAGAATAAAAAAACAAACACTACTTTAATTACATACGATTATTAACTACTTGTTTTTTTTAAAAATGCCATGAAATTTCTTGACATTGTTTAGGACATTACAAATCAAAGGCCCATTTTTAAATAGCCAATAGGCTTTAGTTACACTACAGCAGTGAACAAAGGTATGCTACTTGCTAATTGTTATAAGTGGGAGGAACATTCTTATCCTTGAGAGCATTTGATTAGACAAGAATCTGTTTAGTGCAAGATGAGTCATAAATATTTTCTATTTGTTAGGCGGTACATGTTAATGGATACATCTACCAGATGTAATTTTGTAAAAACACTTATATAGATGATCTCAATCCCAAAAGACGTGGACTAAAATCCACAAAATTCATCACACATTTTTTTGCAGATTGCATGTTTTCTAGAATCCATTAACTAATGGCAAAAAAGGTTCCCTATCAGGACCCTTATGTCAGGACCCTTCCTTAATTTTTATAGTTTAACAACCTAATTTACATATAACACATATTGGATTCACTGAAACACTGGTCTTGTTTAGAATTTGAATTTCTTTAAGCATATTATCCCTTTGGGGATGTATTAAAGGAATGTTCTGTACTAAATACAAACTTTATCTCTATTGACAACATCTGTAACTGTTGAATGCTGTTGTTTACCACAGAAAACTATTTTGACTCCAGAATAGCACCAGAATAAACATTACAACTGTACAATTTGCTCTTACAGTACATGTTAGCATGAGATTGGTGGGATAGAACTGCTCACTAATCTTGTTGATGTAAAATTGCATCCATTCTTAAAATTTAAGTCTTGACCATTTCAACCTGAAAAACCTGATAACTTCCAAAAAAAAGCTGGGTATCCACAAATATTGATTTTTAGAAGTCATTATATACAAACAGCCCTGGGGAGAAGTAAGTATATGGCCTTGACTATGCCACTGGTTCTTACTGAATATTTCATGGAGGGGCTGTACCAAAAAACAGCTTTACATTTCTGCTTTTAAACCCTTCGATATGATTACTTTCTAGACTACACTGCATTACTGTAAACAAGTTCAAGTTGTATTTAACCCAGAATGTTCCATTAGGCATGAAGCATCTACATACAAACTCTATACATTTCATCTGTATTTCATCAGTCATAGTTTTTGGGAACTCTTATCATTTTACACTCTTTCCAAATGTTTTATAGGATGCACGGCATCTCATCACTGGTAAAGTGGCTGCGATATGTAAATGTGTTTAGAAAATTGTCAAACATTTTTAAAAAGTCAGTATTTAGGATTCAGGAGGGTAACTGTTATGGTGGAGGCTCCAGCCTCTTTGTCCCCACGCCGCCAGCGGAAACCATCACCCACATACTAACTGGATCATCAAGAACTACATCTCCCATCATGCACCTCACCTATTGCTGATTACTGCCTGCTCTACACCTGATCCTCGAACTAAATGTCATTGCGAAGTCCTGACTTGCCTCTGTGCAGCATTTCTGAGTGGGTTTCTCACTGTTGTTATTTCGTGTATTACATTGGATTATTCCTGTTTTCTGATTGTTTGCTGCCCATTGTTAAACAGGCGACCATCACCTATTTAACGTTATTTCTTATGGTGTTGCCTCTGATATACCTGTTCGACTACTCCAATAAACACATGGATCCAAACACCTCTGACTCTTTGTTACAGTAACAAAGGAAATCTCAGAAAAGATTAGATTTAGAAACTTCCTAAATGGATTTTCTGTTAGGTATTGATCACCCAATGACCAAATTTAAATTTAATGTTTAATTTTTTAAAATGTATATTTTTTTGTGTTTTGATGTACTGGCTCTTTAAAACCCCAATATAATAATCTTCTGCATTAAATGTCTGAGTATATATCCAGTTAAAGCTTTTCTATTTTATTTTAAAAAACTGCTGCAATTATTACTAGAAAATGTACAAATATGAATACGATTAGAATACTATACACTGTTTAGTGAACCCTTGTTGTTTCTTCATTCTTTGCAGTTTATCAGAAATCACATCATCATTCAAAAGCAGCATTAGGACTCAAGCATGTCCATCGCTAGAGGAAATAACTGTATGTAAAGGGTAAGTGCAGCTGAGCGAACAGCTTGGCCAGTGTTCAGAGACAGATGTTAGAGGTCACAGGGGAATAGGAGGTTGCATGTTGAAATCTAAGGTACTCTGGTGCAATACAATCCAAAAAGGCACTATGTGGTTCTTATTTCGTTCAACCTCTGCATAAAGCTCAGATAAAAAGACAGATGGGCCTTTACTTTGATGCATTAACTGTCAGTTAAACAAATAAGTGGTCATTTGTGGCATACATCAGTTGATTAAATGTCTTTTGGAGGAGTTTAGGAGCTAAAATATTGCCTTTGTGTTGATCCTAGACTTGGAATACGACTTACGTGCTGTTTTTTCTTAATGTCTGCCAAACTAAATTAAATGTTAGATGAGGTTAGAATACCCTAAAGGTTAAACAAATGTGTCAAGTCAAATTTGTTAAATGTTAAATGGTCAACAACATCCACAGCAGCACATTTTGGAGAGAAAGTGGTAGCCCTACCAATTACTTATATGCAGTTGCTTTTACCTAAAGCAACTTATGTTGCATTGAAGTTATACATTTTATTGGTTCTTGCATTCACTGAGAATAAGAATGAACCTATTACCATGAGTTCATGGCAACATACTATTACAAGAAAGCTATTGTATATATAAACACACAAAGCAGATAATTTTATATAGAAAATAAATTTTATTGTAATAATTTTTTTGTAATAATTTTATTTGTTCAAAAGACAAGATATTTACGTATTCCAAAATATGGCAGAATGTTTATTCATGCAGTTGGGTGAGTGGGTTCAGTTAATTAACCTGCATTATCATTATAGACTTCTCTGTGTGCCTGTTAAATATGATACTAAAATTAAAGCAAAGTTTAGGTGTTTGTGATGTGCAGATACATTTTTATGCTCTTCAGTAAAATAAACATCCTGAGGCAACTGTTTACCCCACTTCAGACATTTTGCTGAATTTTTCATAAGTTACGACAGGTAAATAACACGTCCTGAGAACAGTGGCTTTAAATAAGCCAGTGCCCCAGTCAGTTCTGTCAATTTTGATGAGGAACTAAATTAGGGGTTTCTTCTGGAAACCTGACAGGCAGGGATAGATTGCTAAGTAAATCTGTTCAATAGTCAAACTCCCCAGCTAACACAGGAGAGTAACCTAATTTATTGGTAATGTTTTCGCTAATGTTATAAGTTACTTTTTGGCAAAGAAACTGCAATGTCAGGCTCATAATTTTATTATAATGTCCTACAATCTTGCAATTCCAGATTTACTAATTTGCAAAGTTATTATGCTTCCATCTCAACCCAAAATGAACAGATTTTATTTGTAAAATTTGGTAATTCTGTGACACATGAATTGGCAATATCACAGGCTTGTAATTTCATTCGGTTCTAAATTTGGTTTCTGAATGTCTGCATATTTTTGGTCAGAAGATTTATTTTTAAACTGATAATCTGTTCAAAGTAAGCTTGACTGGCTAATTTTAGTTCTATACAAGGGGTGCTGATTTCTGCTGCTGGATGGCCAATGTCCTGCAGAATTTAGTCCCAACCCCAATTAAACACACTTGAACCAGCTAATCAAGGTCTTACTAGGCAGAAAAGAAACTTCCAGGCAGGTGTGTTGAGCCAAGTAGGAGCTAAACTCTTCCGGACAGTGGCCTTCCAAGGACTGAGTTTAAACACCCATGTTTTATCTTAAAAACACGGGGAAGTGCAGGAATAATTGTAACTCATTTAATTACTTTCTGATTTGTGCTGATTTTGGTTTATGCTTATATATATATTATAGTCAATCATGACGTTTTAATACAGAATCCACATTCTTCATGTATTTTATACCATATATACACTAAACACTAAAACAACCTTCCTTAAAGATAGATATATGGTAAATGTCTGCATACATAATGTCTTCCATTCTGTCTTTACAGCCAATCAGATTCTATAGAATCGGTGACACACGATCACAGTTCTGGGCATGTCTTTGCTTTAAGCAGGCACTAGACAGCAACAAGCTAAAAATAGCACCAAACACTGCAGAAACTGTTATAAAGGGCAAACAGAAAAAGGCAGTTGCAGGGTGATGAGAAATATGGTATAAATTATATTCCTATCGGAGTTTGGTGTCAGGTCAGATTATTACGTTTACTTTAACTGCCAATTCAGCCCCTTCATTGCCCACAGACTGTACAATGATAAGGCATTAAGGACTATAATTTGAAAAACTGTCTGCTATTCTTTGAAAAACAGGAAATACCCTCTAACTGCTAACTGAAGCACAGTTATTTAGAGTTATCTCTAACCAGTTTAGACTTTATTTGGGATATTGCTTAAGTGTATTTCTCCATTCACAAGGTATAGCTGGGCTGCTCAAAATAACTGGGTAATAGAGTTTCCTTTATAATCTCAGATGGTCAGTTCTTAAGCGAAGGTTTACTACTGTATATCTACAAGCAGAAAACAGGGAGTTGTTAAGACTGTCATAGCTAAGTGGTGTCTTGGGTATTCCAGTTCTATAATAGAGTATTAGGTTAGGGTAAAGGTTTTTACAACGTAGGAAACACGATGATGTTTCAATACAAGCAAAAGCAAAATCAATTATGTTAAAAGTTGGTGCATTTTTGTCTGTGGGGAATAAACATCAGCTGAATTTAATGGCTTTGTGCCATTATCTTCACCTTTAATGCTGAGCTTTTGGCAGGGTATCGATGTCATGTCTCTTTGTAGATTTTTAGTTCAAAGAAACCTGTGGAGAGGGACCATAATCATCCTGTTTGGTCTCAATAGTCGAGATTTAATATGTGTCAAAAGATTCGGATGAAGACAAGTCAGATATAGAGAGAAACCATGTTAATGGTCTTTTTTGAAGGATCATTTTTTGACTATTTCATTGGCAATTGTGCCTGTTAAGATGACAAACTTGAAGATTTTTATCCAATAAGTCTTGTTTTCTAGGTAAATCCAGTCACTTCACAATCATAAATGAATGGTTTAAATTTAAGTAGGTTCTTTGAGGAATGTGTAAATAATATTTTGATTTGTGGTGGACTTACATTCAGTAACTAGGAAAGAAACGTTGGTCAAGTCAAACTTTAAAGTGTTGGCTTAACGCAGCCTTGCCTAAAAAATATTAAAACATTTTGAAGGTTATATTATATAAATTCTGTGTAGTTTGACTGAAAAGGTTTAAAGTTTGAATGGAAGTCTTGCTGAGTGCTTTTATCACTAGGGTGTTTTGCTTGTTGCTAGGGTACTGCTACAAGGTTGCTAAGGTTTTCAGGGTATCAGCTAGGGTTTTCTGACTGGTTGCTCGAGTGTTCTTGGTGGTTGCCAGGGCATTATTAGGATGTTTCTAGAATGTTTTGCTGGTTACTACAATATTCAGGGTGTTTATGCTAGGGTGTTCTGGCTAGGCATTGTTATAAACTTGTTTTGGGTTTAGGTGGTTCCCAATGCACTGCTAGGTCATCTCAAAGAGCATTAGAAAATCTATAAAACTAAGTCAAAAGCTATGTGTCAGAATAGCTTGTCACTAAAGGAAACTTGTCAAGTTGTGCAAAAACAAAAAAAAAACTACAGTACTAAAAGCTTTGTGTCACTGTCAGGGGCATGTAAATTTAATGTTGTCAAATAAGATCAGGCCCTCCATACACTGTACAAGTGTACTGGGACTGTTTTAAAAGCTTTTTGAACCAAATATGAATGTCTGGCAGGCAAATTGTGCCTGGATCCCACCCAGCTCAACTATTAGGCTAATTGTGACAGAAAAACAATTAGATGACAATGTGAATGTCATTTCACATAATACAAATGTGTTATAATTCAGTAGTGGTAAGTTATGACAACAAGCAATTCATAACCCTGCATATATATAATAAATGTAAAAAACAAATAAAAAAGCTTAATTCAAAGTAAAATAATACAAAACAGTTCATTTTCCTGATAGCAGGCAGTGCTAGCTCGAAGCAGAGATTCTTTTTAGACGTGCCTCCAGACACTTTCTGTCTTTTTCTCTCTGTTACGATGATGTCAAAATAATGAAATAAATTTGTAACGTGATCCCATGTGGCAAAGCCTGAGGAATAGGTGTGTGTATAATGTGTTTTCTGTCTTTTGGTGTCTCTCTCCCACTCCCTGCTATTCATCTGCTCCTAGAGGAACATGCTAAGCTGAGAATGAGGTTATGATGGTTTATAGTAGAACCACGTCTGCCCTCAGAGATGTGTTTTACTCCCCTCTATATCTTTAATAACTTCACTTCTTCACTCCTAACCCCCCCACCCCAAAATGGAATAGTGCTATTATTTCTGTGGCAAGTTGCTGAGGGGCTGAATTCATAATTCAGGCTGTACTGACTTTTCAGTCGACATTACAACTTGAAACTGCAGTTTCTATATTCTTGTGGGGAACTGATCTAGTGTAGCAGATGTTCGAAGGTGCTATTTTGATACAGGCAAACTACAGTAGAGGGCTATGATTGAGTCATCTGTATGTTAAAGAAACATTTACACAATGAAAATAATCTGTTATATAATCGGAAAATAAATAATCGGCTCATGTGGTTCCAAGCCGTGTGTTGTTGTTATTTGTGGTAAACACAAAAGGAGAATTTTAAAGCAGCTCTTTTTCTTTTCTGTTCTTTTTTGTCAAGGTCCAAAGAGTGTAACAGAAACAAACAAAAAAGCACCATAGAATAAAATAAGTCATCTGAAATTGTACAGTAGTATTGTTACAATAATAGGCTGAAATTTAAGACATATTTGATTTGAGAGCTGCTTTCAGGCTGTACAGTCCAAGTGAATAATGATTTAAATTTAGGCTTCTGGATAGTATGGCTTCAAAAGACTTGGAATACAGTGCACTAGGCATATAGACTGCTTTTATAGTGTTGTTTATCCTTTTTATTTCACATACTGTAAAAAACAGTTTTCTCAGTTAACCTACAAAATGTGCTTCATGTGGTAACATCTGAATTAACTTTATGTAAAAGTCAAAAACATTACTTAACACGACTGACTCAACCTTAATACATTTGGCACGTAGTTATGCCAACAAGTCATTTGCTGTAACTCAGCTGGTAGTGCGTGGTGCTAGCAACACCAAGGTCATGGGTTTGATTCCGAAGGAAGGCACATACTGATGCAATGTAAAGCCTGAATGCACTGTAAGTAACTTTGGATAAAAGCATCAGCCAAGTTCATGAATGTAATATAAATGTCATTAGAAACTAGCCCTTTGAATTTAAAACAATAGAGTTTTTCTTTGCAGGTTCTTAAATAAATGCATATGGAAGGTAAATGATTAAAAGTCAGCTGTGAAGCTCAGTATCTCAACAACACATACCATGCATGCTTCATGAAGTGTAATAGCCACAGACACGTTTAAAAAAGAGTGGGTTAAAATTTTAAACACATTTTTCCCACACATCTGTCTGTGGAGTATGATGAGAGGTGTGTGTGTGTGTGAAAGCAGAGGTATATTTTCTGTTCTTCTGCCTTGAGGGTCTCTGTGCGTTGACCCTTAATATCTCATATCCTTTGAGTGACAAAAGCAAAACCTTTCGCCATCAGAGTCCATAATGTCTGTGCTCTTCTCAGGCTATCAGACATATTCTGTGGTGTCTTGGATGCTTTTTCCTCTCCCATCAGCTGGTTTCAACTTTCAGATGTGTCGTATAAAATGAGACATTAGGAGGATGCTGGGAACAGTTAGAGGCCTTCCTGAAATCCACACTGTAGGAAATGTTTTGTCAGTATAAAAAATGTTTATGATGTGATAAATTCTAAATGAAGCAATAATGTACAGTCAGGTGCAAAATAAGCCTCAGCTGGGTGATCAGGACTGTATCCTATCCTCCTTAATAGCCGCTTACCAAATAAATACATACATGAACATGGAACTTTGAATAAAGTTAGCAGTTCAATTCAATTCAATTTAGCAGTATTTATACAAAATATTTGACCATAGAATCTTGATAATGATAATCAGAATTACACAGAGCCAACTACTGGTTTTAATGTACTCAATATATTTTATAAATTAAACTAGTGGGACTACATGTAGATAATGACAGCTAAGGTTATTTTTAGGGTTAGATGATGTAGAAATGGCTCCTGAATGTAACAAATACTTTTTGGTTTGTTTAGTTTGTGATTACTGTCTCTGAAGTTTTGTTTGTACCTAACTCTAGCTTTAGTTTTTTGGCTTTATAAAAAGAAGTTTTACTTGACAAAGCACTATATATAACAATAGAAAGAATAACAATGTTAATTACAACATTCATAATTTCTTATAATGCACACAGTCAGGCACTGGTTTAAAAAATAAACATATAGGAAAGGAGGTTTTAGTGCTGGACTCCTGTTCAACTCTCTTTTTTTGAGGATATATTCGGTTCTCTGTTTTTCACAGCAATTATATTGTTCCTGACAGTCTGACAGGACTGCTGTCCACCTGGACATGTACAGAAAAAGAGTATGATCTTAGGTCCTGAGACTGTCATTCATTCAGCCTTTTTCTGCCAGTTACTAAGTCTTTCTATTGTGTCCACTCTCAGTCTGGACTAGGGTGGTTTTGCTTTGTAAGCTGGAAATGCTATGCTATTAATGGTTATTGGTAACTTGACTTTACAGAAACCTGTTAATAACTAAATGCTTTAACAATGGTACAGTGTCCCTTTTAAACTACAGTGTTTAGTTTACCTGGTTTGGTTACATCAGTGTTTTACCAAACAATCTATAAAATGCAACATCCATGTCAACCAGATCAAAGCTATTGAAGGCATGCACCAGACAGTCAGAAAACAGTCTGTTGGTGTGCAGCGAGAACACAGGGAATTGGGAATAGTCTAAGACTACATATATAGTCTGCATGTATTGCAAGAATATATTGCATTAGATCAACTGGAAGTTGCATAACACTAGTCAGACCAGAGCTTGCAATTTTCAGGAAGCGATTACTGTGTTTATGTGTGATATGCATCAGACGGTCAGGCAGCATTCAGTGGGTGTGTTGTGAGAGTCAGCGACTATATAGGCTGGCTGTATATCAAACAGAGGTTGCGTAAAGTTAGCCATTCAGGGTGGAGCTTAAGGTTTTTAGAAAGTGATTACAGTTTTTATGTGAGGTATGCATCACACCAGTTGAAAAAAATGTCTGTTTGTGTGCTATTAGCCTCCAAACATATACAGTAGGTTTTATATCAGCCTTGTGTCTAATGTAAAGGCCAATGATTATGTTCCTGTCTGCTTCATCTTCTTTAGTGAAGATCTGAGCTCGTTACAGCATGGAAAGTATATTTTGTGGGTTTTTCAATCCCATCATGGCGGTATTATACCATTACACACTTCTCGAGTGACTACTTAGCCATTATCACACAAACGTTTCTGTGTGGCCACACACTGTCTCGTTAGCATTTACATGTTGATCTCGGCCCTTTTAAGCTCTCATGTTGGATCTCCATACAACTGTTCAGTTCTGCGGTGGTATGTGATAAAGGGATTTGTGAATGATGACTTCTAATAGGAGAGCCTATTAGTCGTGTGCTGTGGTCTTCTCACAGCAATGATGAGGGGCTTGCCGGGGGGATGGGTTCTGTCTTGCAGTCTTTCTTAACCTCCATTAGCATGACTGCTCACAGCATGTCCTAACAGTAAGACCACAACGAGTGTTCAAACATTGACGTTTTTCCCTGGTATAATAGTAGATGTCATTCTTGTGCAAAATAAAGGATTAGCATGGTAAGCTTTGTCGATAAACAGCATCTACAATATATTTTATGCACTATAAACAATACACAGAATAATGCATGCACGCATATATTTCTTGCGCTTTGACGACTGACAAGAATGGGTTGCTGAAATGTTGTGCTTAGTTTTCTGTTGGAAATGAAAATTCGGTATGGCATCAAACTTGTATGACTTTATTTCTTCCGTGAAACACAAAAATGACGAACGTAAGAAACTGACATCCTGAGTCACCATTTACTTTCATTGCATCATTTATCCAAACAATTAGTGAATGGTGACTAAGGCTGTCAATTGCTAACATTCTGTCTAACATCTCCTTTTGTGTTTCACAGAAGAAAGAACATCAATCAGATTTGGAACAACATGAGAGAAATTGATTACAGAATTTCATTCTCTTTCATCTCCCTCTTTTCCCTTTCCTAAATATAGTACATAGTAAAAAGGTGACTGTTGGAGTATGAATGTTAAGATTATTGTGAAAAAAAAGAAGAAAAATGTTGAAAACTGAATGTTAAAAATAATGTTTTGTTGTTGCATTTGTGTTTTCGAACAAAGTTGACTTAGTTGACTTAACATACCACCATAAGGGGAAAAATGTATTTCAGGGGACTCTCCTGTCTGTTCTGAAATAGTTCTAGATTCTGGTGTGGAGAAAACAGAACTTTCAGCAGTATGTGCTTAGTGAATTGTGACAGAAACACTGGCGGCATTCTTCTTTTATCATTTCTGAAACATTTCTACACAAACATACGCTGAGTCATATGCTAAGCTCCTCACGGTCAGCTGCGAGGTGATCTCGCTCTGATCCCCTCTGCGATTACGAAACCTGACCACCTGCTGGCATTCTGCCCTCAGTCAAAATCCCCACACTGCAGAAGCACTTGTTTATTTTTCCTCTGGGTGGTTCTGTTTTTACGAAACAACTTTTACAATTACTCTGTGCCGAGGGATAAGGCTAAACGCATAGACATGGGCAGGCAGGCACAACTACAGCTAAATATAGTGCAAATGATTAGTTGTGTGAAGAGGGAGCTTGGGCTCGGATACGCTTGGAGGAAAGCAGCTGCTCAATTAGAAGAAGCAACGGCCTCCTTTGAGGTTAAGATAAAAAAGAAGAAAACTTACACCAAACACACAAAAACCCTACAAATACTTAGCAGTCTCTCTAGAATGCATTTGAAGACATCACGGGTCAGAACCTGCTGAAGATGTTTACAGTACAGAGCTGTTTTTTTGGTATTTATTTGAAGGTATCACTGTGTAATGTGTGTTGTATTAAAACATGAAAGCCTTTATAAGTCATGTTAACCACAGATCTTATTTTACTTGTATTGTAAATCCGCTATAAAAAAACTTATTGACAGAACCTATTGCAGATTACTCTTCTGGGATGAATTACAAAATGACAATGGGTCTATTGAGCCGAATCTTGCACAGGTGAATGAAAGTCTTCTGCCGGAAGCCTTTTGTCTCCACTCCACTTATATCCCATTAAAACCTCTCCGATATAAACCCAGCTCTCCTATCTGACCAGCTTTATGCCTATTACAGCAACTGGTTAGCAGCCACAGTGCGTCTGCTGCCTGGAACCCAAATAAATGAGAGGGAATAGAGAAATAGTGATGGACTGTTCAAATGTTGAGTTGTATATTATGCAAAGTGCTTTTAGCATGACCTATTTGAAAGTTAGGGCAGACCTTTGGAGCTAATAACATAACCATGAACTTTGCCAAGGGTACTGCATTTATTACTGCAGTTTATAAACAGAACACCTTTAAGGGCAACACAATTTGCCACTAACAAGGCAGCAGTGCACTTCTGAACAGATTTACCCTCCAAATGTGTTCCAAAATACAGTCAATTCAGTTACTGTCTGCATGTCCTCTTTATATATATATTTGTCCTAATATATTGGATAACATATTAAACTCACAATTTTTACAGATATCAAATCATCTTTTTAACAATAAAATAAACTTAGAAATACATTTTAAACAATTTCTTCCCCTGCTAGGTTTTCCCACTGTACTTTGTTAGTTAGTTTGTTGTATTTTTGCTAACAAAATTTTGTTGCTTAGTGACATCATCCTCCAGGAAGTGATGTCATTTTTAGAGGAACTGGATTTTATGAATTAAGTGTCCTGTAGTATTTAGTTGGTTTGTCTCACTTTGAAACGAACAATCCTGTTAAAAAGACAAAAATCAATATGATATCAAAAGTACGGTATGTAAAAAGTTGCACATTAAAGTTTACAAATGCATTATATCTGAAGTGTTTTGATTGGCTGGCTGCCCACTACATCATGCTTACAAATCAAATTCGTACTGTACAATTTGTCATTGCTATCTACAGCCATACTTATGATTGCTTTCAAAGGTAGGGCACGAGGATCAGAGCGGGCACACAAGCAAACATACACAATAACAGCAAAACTAGACGCGCACTCACACACTCTCCTCACCACCCACTGCGGTATTGACCCAGCGTCTAATGGACTAGTTTGAAGGGAGGACCATGTCTCCACGGATCACTTAGAGAAGACCGAACTCCACGCACAAGTCACAGCGGAGCAGCTCAGCTGAGGCTTGAAGTGTGGGTGGGCACGATAAAACCCTAAATATCTAAGTCAAGCTGGGATCATTATCCCGGCTTAATGCACTCTCTGTTTGGCTTGGTGCTCTTCTACTTTTTTTATTTCCTTTGAAAGGTTTGAGTGCTGTGTTTACTCGCCAATTACCGCTACTTTCCATCGTTAGAACGGATCCTCTCAATTATAGATTTTCTCACATTTCATAAAGGGAGAAATGTAAATGCTGTGTGCCTGGATGCACATCGTAAAGCAGCCTCCTCGAATCAAAGCAGTTTGGCATCACAGACCGAGCTCACATCGAGCAACCCCCACTGAGAGCGTTTGTGTGATTTGCAGACTGTACGCCGGCTGGGCTCAAGCACGTGTCTGAGCGTGTTAGATTTAGCGTCGTCGAGTGGGCTAAACCGAGCTCAGACAGCAGCGCTTTTTGTTTGAGGAAAGTTATGCTGCCAGCGTTGGGAGTGATGTGTTAAAAGACATGCATTGTTTTAACATTTAGTTCTTCTAATTTACACAAGTTCTTACAAGTACACCAAAATATTGTGTTAGTTTTTTAACAAAAGCATGCATGTATGTGTGAGCATGATGGGCAATGTAGTTCTAGGGGTTATGGGTATCACGCTTATCAGTTATATGCGTAATATATGCATCGGTTATCAGTATATGCATTTTCTTTCAACCCACCCTGAGATTTATGTTTCAAGAACTTCAAAATACTACAGGTAGTCAAACATTTGCTTTGGTGGAATCCAGTTGTAATCCTTATTTATAGCTAACAAAATAACAGAATCTGTTGCCTTAGAGCAGCCTGTCCTGGTGGATTTGTCCTGCCCTGTACCTTGTAAGTGTAGCTGCTGTAGACTTAGCAGTTGTCATAACAATCGCCTATGTCTTGTTTGCTGTTGGCTGTCAGGAAATATAAACATTTTATGAGCAAAAAAATAACAAAATGTTATAAACACCTGAAAGACATAGTACTTTCACTTCAGACGAGACATTGTTTCTGATGATGAGAAAACGTAGCGAAGCGCTTTACTTTCCATTTCCTTTACGTTGCTAAAAATAACAATGTAACGTAATGAGTCACTTTTTATAATGAGTAACGCAATGTTACTCTAATTCTGAAAATATTTTTCCAAACACTGTATGCTTGAATGCAAAAGAAAGAAGCTAACAGGAAATAATGGACCTTGTCTTCAAAACAGCTGCATACAGCAGTCGTTAAACAGATAAGTGGTCCGTGGGTAATGGAACGATCAAACAGCGCTGTGACACCTCGCTGGAATATTGGACTCAGCTCTTTGCTCCTCTATCTGTGTAACCCTCACGCTGAGCTCAACAAAATGGGCGGATAACAGAATCACTCAAGCCAGGCCAAAAGTGAGTTAGAAGACTGACAAAGCAATGCCTGTTTTCCCCAGGCAGCTGGGCTCGTTTTGATGATGCACTGGGGAGAGGACGGACATGTACATAGACACTAATCTGAGCCCTGTGTCATAACACCGAGGGGAAGAAGAAGAGAGAGGAAAAAAAGAGAGAGAGCTTTGTGATCTAAAGCTGGTATGATGAGAGGATATTGCATTATTAAGCTGAACTGCTAGCACGTCAGCTTTGGAGTCAGCACGCATTCCTACTGCAAGACACATCACTTTTGGAGACATCTTTTGGATCATTGAAGGAACACGTTTTAGCTTGTGTGAATACACCATGACTGTAAATTTCCACAATGGTCAACCAATAGGATAATAGAAATGATTTTGCAGGAACAGTACTGTATGTGTAAAAGACTGCACATGCATACAATTTTATGATATCCAAATAAGAGGATTTTGTGGACTCTGATTCCATCACAATAAGGGACATAAATGTCTAATTAAGAAGTCCTAATTAAGTTCATGGTGTGGAGAGATCATGAGGGTGAAAGAGAACGAGAGATAAAGTGAAAGAGAGAGAGAGAAAGCAATGTTTAGAAAATCCATGAGGCACAATAACAAATGGCTTTTGAAAGCATTTTACTGTTTAATATATTTATTTATGCTTCAAACTAGACAGGATTTTGATCAAACTCATTCTGAAACAGAAACATTTTAGCAGCTCATCCCAGCTGCCCCTTGTTCACTCTGTACACACAAATTTTACAAATTATGTCCAGGTTATATTTCCAGGTTAAAATAAAATCAAACTAAACTTTTTTGTAATTACTATTTTTATACTATTTTATGAATATTCTGAATAGATTCTTATTCATGTGCTACATTGTTTTTTTTATATATTTCAGTATATGCCACAATGCAAAAATCTTTAAGTGCCCTACAAATAGGCCTAATTTTCTTCAAGCAAGACATCTTATAGCATAATTTCTTTCCTGTGAAATACATCCCTGCCATATTCTTGAGGTTTCGTGAGATTCGCCCTATAAAGCTTACAGCAGCCCTGAAACTTTCACAGAACTCCCACTACAGCACTGCCCTGAAACAAGTAATTAAAATGGTGCAATCAAAAGAAAAGCCCTGCGCAAGTTAACACAGCTTTTGTTTGTTTGTGGCACGGATTTAGATAGTAAAACAGAACAAAGTGTAATTGTGCCACAGTCCAGTGGGACAGATATAACCACCAGCATTTCAAGTGGCAGCCATAGGTAAAAAAGGTAAAATAATAACATGGATTTGTTTCCGATGAAAAAGGAGCTAAACATATTGTGCATGGCAGATATTATCAAGAGTGATGGTGGGAACGTTGAAACAGCGTGACACTTCTGGGTCATTATTAATGTCCTTGCTTTTGCCGCATTCTATTTTTCTTTTGTTTTTTTTCTAAGGAATAAAGGGTGCAAACCCGCTGTCTAGCTCTTGTTTTCTTTCTGGAAAGGCATTGGCCTTTTTGTCCCAAGAGGCAAAGAATGTAGACAGACATGCTTTGTGTCTCGTGTAAATGTCCCTCCCCGCTTCTCCTTTTACAGGTGGATGGAGATCCAAAATCGGCAGAGCTGTCAGTCTTGGCTCTGAGCTCCAGATACTCCTGGACCAATGCCTCCCATCTCTGCTCTACGCTAACCTGTCCACATGTAGCAGCCTAAGCCTACATCTACGGTCAGCTCAAACGCCGCCAGTGGAGCCTTCATGAGCATCTTTAGCCATTCGGCGTGTCTCAGATAGAGGTATGGTTAAAATGTCACTGCGTCACCTTTTACCTTATTGTTTATATTGATCTGTGAGGTGGTTACATGGACCGTGTACTGCACAGCTGAAATTCATTGTTTGGTAATGTGAACAGAAAAAAACTTAAAATCAGATTAAAGTCTGGATTATTTGGTTTTAACAATCAGATCAAATTTAAAGTGGTTTCCATGATATTTTGTAGGGTTCAATGTCATGCAGCAGTCAGTTCTAAAGATCAGATTTGAAACCAAAGTGTAATTGTGCAGTGAACAAGGCTTTAGATGATAATGAATTTAATTATATATATAATTTAAGAATTACTCAGGGTATCTGAAGATGATTTTGTGGTTCAAACCCCATCAATGTCAAGCATTGTTTTCTTGGCATCTTGTCATCTAGAAATGACGTGTTTACATACGTTGTAGGGCACTCCAAGCTCTCCACAAAAAATTTAATTTAGATTTGACTCATTGCATAATGTTGTTTGTGAGCTGCAATATAATGAAAAAGACAAAGATTTGCTGTTAGAGTTTGCTTTTAGAATAGGAATCTATAAAGCTAATAAAAAAATACCCAGCTCATATTCTTAATGGCTTCCAGCTTTTATATATTTGCGTGTTGCAGAACAGGCATGTGTAATATTCAACTCAAACTGTTGGCTAATTTTAATCTGTTTGTTATTACATATAATTTCACAGTTGTTTCTGACAGTCATTAGTAATATCTTATACTTGGAGGCACAGAGATTATTATTTTTGTTGTTATACTTTTGCTTATAAGAAAAACTATAAACAGTACAAAGATGCTACTCACCGCCTAGCGTGACTCAAGGTGCTACACCTCGCAACAAGGTCACAGCTATCATCAGAGGTCATCTAAAGGGGAAACTTGGATGCTGGAACCTGCAGGATGTGTCCTGCCATCGTCTAGAGCACATCCTGCCTGGTCTAATTTAAGGTGAAGGGTCCTATAAAGCAGTGGTAAAGCAGAGGGTTTTTCATAGCTGGCTGGTAAGGCTCTGTGGGTAATGGCCCCTAGTCCACAGCATTTCAATAGCAGCAGATTCAAAATGTCGCATCAATAGTCCGTAACAGCTTTTCTTTGTGGATTGATATGACCTAAATGCCACAGACACACATGAAGCACGTTGGCGCACTGAATGCGTCGGGTGAAGAATGAGGAAATGACATCACCTAAACGCTGCTCTATTAATGTCTCCACAAAGAGATTGATTGAGATGGCAGAGATTTTCTGGAGAGAAGGCATTAAAGCTTCTGTATTGCGATCAAATGTCCTTTAATTCTTGTATAGAGAGGAAATAGAGATTTAACTTTACTGTGTTATGCAGGTAATGTGATGGGGCTGTACTTTGTGGGTGGGGAGACTTAACTGACAGGTAAAAGTTTAACAGTGACAGACTGTGTGTATGCAGTTTAAGATTAAAGTGTGTATGCATGCTAAATATACTAAAGCACTACTATATACAGTATTATATTATATATATTTAGGAATGTCTATGTAATGCTTTTATCAATTTTTTTCTCAACAAATAGTGATATGATATTATTAGGTATACATTGTTCTGAGCTGTCATTTGCTCAACTTTTGCAATTGGTGGCATTTATAGGTGGGGAGGTAAAAAAACTAGTCAACCACTTCGACAGGGCTGTGTTACTGTGCATAGCAGTGGGGGTCGTCTCTGTTTACCAGCAGTAATGTGTCAAGATCACATATGTCGGACTGACCTTATTCAACACGTATAGATTCACCCACTCCTCCAGTCACTATAGAGAAGGGAAGATAATATCGGCATCTGGAGATGGTGAATGACTGGTGGAACATTTCAGGGTCATTTGGGCTATAGGGCTGGAAGCCGACTGATATTGTATGTTAACTGAGTGTGAGAGGTTATCTTAGAATGGAGCAGCTCAGAAATTAAACCTGCTTCCACGGCCAAGTTTATTTACCTGAGGGTATTCACGTGCTACTACGCTAATTAAGGCAAATACTGTCAGAACGCCTAGCAGAACTTAGTCGTTCAAGGCCATAGGATTTTCATCTATAGGTAGCGGATTCATTATGGTTAATCTCACTATCAAAATAACATGCTAAGAAGAGTTAGCAAAACAAGGGAACAGAGATGGAATGCAGAGCAGAGTGGCTAGGACAGAATTGTTAAACATCTTAAGATGGATTATTTACTTGAGATATGCGGTATGAATTCAGGGTTCAAGAAAATGAATTGCATAAATCAATAACTGCTGAGGAAAGGAAGATATGAAAATAATTCAAATACATTCGATTATTGTGACAGATGACAAAAGCATTTAATAAAAGCGGTCTTGGAGCTTAATATATTGCATTTTTTGCATATCATTAAATATGTGCCAATCAGTTTACAATAATGCATTTTTTAAATTGAGTTTGTCAATCTGATTTGTCTGTCTGTCAGCAGTAGACTTTTTTAATTGTTTGTCTATGATAGGTAGGTGTTAGGTGAATGTCTGTGGTTATTGGATTGAAAAGCCCTTTTTTAATACCTCCGTCAGTGCGTGTCACGTTTAGGCACATCAAGTTATGTTCTGTCCAATCATGACCAAGTTGTCGATATGGCAGAATCGCTAGGCATCTTAAAATGGATTGTTTGCGGTATGCAAGAACTAGAAAAATTATTAACACAAACTGGGTGAGATTAAATTATAGGCTTTTTGATAAAACAGTTGAGTTGATATAATTACCATTCGGTATAGAGGCTTCATGTTTGAGCACACTTATATAAGTAATCAATCATAACAATGATGTGCTGCTTGCAGTGATTTTCTCCCTGTGAAAAGCCCTTGAACTCATTTGACAGTGATTTCAAAATAGAATTTGAATTGAAAATAAGTTTTAAATTAGATGCATTAGTATAATTCACTCTAGTTGAAAAAAAAACATATTCTGAGTCGTTTTTCCACATCAGTAATGAGCAATTTTCACTCATTTCAATCATTTAAGAAACATCGATGGACTTACAGTTATGATCTTAATGAATAAGCAGGAATGGTTTTAAAGCAGGAAAATAAATCTGCTTCACTTTGAGCAGATGTAAATATTCAATATGTTGAGTCCTTTCTTTCCAGTAAACTGGACCAATACTGTGGATGACTCATCTTGCATCGTGCATCTAATTAGATGCAAGGCTACACTCTTTGATGCTCCTCTCTTTGAGAATTCAATATGGCTTGCTGTTTTAATAGTTATGTTTTAATTTAATTAATTTTATAGGTCTTTTGATGGTCTGAAGATATTATAAGATTATTACATTGTATAGTGGTTACATTTCGTTTTGACAATTCACTTTAGACAATCTATTAACTATAACTTTGCAACTACATTTCAACTAACTTATAATAATAATAATTTGCAAATACATTTAGGGTAAGATTAATGCGCTGGAAGAAAGGTTGTTGAGAGTTTAAATCAGTGTGGGCTGTGAAGTGTTGAATTAGAGTAAATATGAGTCTCAAGAGTAGATATGATCTTTTTTGTGTGTTTGTATGTGCAGTGAAGTTTGACCTCTGTGTTTAATGGTTGAGCAAACTTTTGACTCCAACTGTTTATTTTATAATAACACTATACATCATAATGTTCCTTGTTTTACATTACATTAGTATAATTCATTACAGGAACATAATGTGTAATGACATATCGTCCCCCAACACAATTACTTAAGTATATGCTGTTTACTGATTTTTTTTTTACGAAGTGGATAGTGTGATTAAAAAGTGTGACCAACATGTCAAACCTGTTTTGTTTCAAAGCTTTAATACATCATAAAACCACAAATCATTGTTCTGATTTTTTTGAAAAAAAAAAAACCTAAATAAATCCAGCTAATACAAATAGATTGTGCCTGCCATTTGAAAATATGACCAGAAATATGACCATGCATTCTGAATAATACACAAGCATTTAAACATCAAATATTGGACATATATTTAGAAACAAAAGAACCGAGCTCTGTGCTTCCTCCCTGTAAGACTTCATTAACATAAAGCCATAATAATAAACTGAGTAATAACCTTATAAAAGCACAATTCAAGCTAGTGAGACAAGTAAAAATAATACTTATAAATGCATGCACAAATTCATCATCAAAAGATGGCATATATCTTTAAATAATTTCTCATCACATCAAAGAGTGTGGCCTAGAGGGGCATCTGCACGCAGGAATCGTGAACAGAAGTATGTTTCACAAATATGCCACTGCTTTCCTGTCTCCGTCAAAAATGCTCTTTCGAAGAGCTGCCCGGTTCCACGGGAGCCCCCTGCAAAGGTCAAGGCCAATTATGGCTTTCTGAATGTGTCACTGTTTGTGTGTTTTGATTTCCTCCAGCACTTAAAGAGCTCTTTAAGAATGGCCCCTGTAATTTACAGGGTCATCAAATAAGAAAACAAACAAAATTACAGCATTTCCTTATTAGAACGGCAGAATGAGCATTAAACCCAGCTTTATGTTTTTATGGATGTTTAATGTGTCATTTCAAAATTCATTAAGATATAATTTGGTATAATCCTGGAAGAAAAAGCTCCTACTGTAATAATTGACTTATACAGTGGCCTGATACATTTACAATTAATACAACAATGATACATTACTTTAAAGCAAAGAATACAATTTTGTCTTGCTAGGGATAGATTTCATACAAAAATATGTTAACGTAAAGATAGAGCTTAAATAAAATGTTCACCCAAAATGAAACTTATGTAATCATTTGCTTACTGTTTTTCCAAACCATTAAACATCTTTCTTTAGTGGAACACAAAAAGTTTAAGAAAATTTAAAACAGATACAAAAATTTAACTGATACAATGAAAATGAATAGCGACTCACTCTGTCATGAATATTCTGCGTAGCCTTTCCATACTACAGAAGAACGAACACTAAAGGAGATACTCTGCAGAATGTTAATGACCGGCAAAAACAGGTAATTTCTT
>JAZGTJ010002045.1:0-46378 GCA_036877575.1 Botia almorhae
CCGTCTCTCATTCATTCATCACTCTTATTTCCTCTTTCTCGTTTCGCCCGTGACTGTCAGGGTCATGTTGATAAGACAAGTGACCGTTAACTCAGGAAGTGGTCACACTACCCCAGAATCCAGTGGTCTTGTAAATTTAGTACAGTGATAGATTGAAGGAATAATTCGTTCCAAAATGAATCATTTCTCACTGTCATGTCAGTCCAAACCCGGGTTGTGTTATCGGTGGAGTACAAACTTCTGAAGAATCCTCAGACAGCTTTTGCTCTAACGTAACGGATAACAGACGCCGCAGCCGAGAGCTCCAGTAAGGACCATAACGAGCCTTCATCTGTGCTTCACACAGTTTTTTGGGAGTTGACAGCAAGAGTTTGTCATTTATTTTCACTTACAGTATGTGTTACAGTAAATGCCTGAGGTTCAGAGTCACGTGACTTTATTTATTTATATTATTTATTTATTGGGGCCCATTTTTCTTTAAGCCCATATTGTATTTAAATATTTGATCGTAAATTTTTATTTTGAGTATTCTAGGCATGTTAAAAACGTACAGATTTTTAGGCTCTATATTAATGGTTTTGCTTGGTTATAAGAACATTACTCAACTCATTTTATTAACTCTGTAATGTTTTTAAAATGTTCCACTAACAACGTTTGACTCTCGTTACTACAAGAATGAGAGAATTGAGAGAATGTTGAGAGAATGTTTGGAAAACATTAGCCAGCGTTCTGGAAATGTAAATCGCTTAGTTGCAACAGGTGAAGAGTCACAACACACCTTCATGCCCTTCCCGGACAACATGAGATATGTTACTCATCACAGGATGTAACATTTGTATTTTAATCTTCTGTTGGCACAGACGTGCGTGTCAGTGCACCTCACAGTCAATGCGAGCGAGCTCTAAAACAACATTCTCTCTCCAGGCAATCCACACTTATTGAACCCCGGAAGTGATGTCACATGATTTCCAGCAGGGGGGGGGTGGCTTCCAGAGGAAAGTCAGTTCTCAGTTCATTGTGTCGCACTGGGATGCGTTCGCAGTAAGACATGCCACGTTTAGCCCGAGTGGGTGGATTCTTTGAGGTGTTCAAATTCCTAGAAAGGAATTTCTGCATGATCAAGCAGAAACCAACATCCAGTCAAGAATCGGAAATGAATCTCAACTCCTGGGCTTTGTATTCGGATTTACTCTTAGTGGATAAACGTAAAAATCGTACAGTCTCTCTCGCTTGAAACTACAGAGCAGAAATATGAATGGACTGGGTCTCAGGGTTGCACAATGTTTTTTTTTGGTTCTTTTGAACAAGGAAACATTTCGAGATTCAGAGATAGAAGCACAGAATTCCTATCAGGATGTGTCTGTCTGCGGAACAGCTATTGTGGCAGCAGGAAGAGGGAAGATTACAGACCAAAAAGTCCTAGATCAGGGCAAGACGGGGAATCCCAATACAAACCAGAAGGCTGTGGGTTAAATAACTCATGGTCTTACTGACACTAATCTGTTTTGCGGCCCACAATGCCACTGTTCTGTTTTTGGCACAACCGCACACTTTCCAGCACAAGTGAAATTGCAAAAGCAGTAAATGTCCAGCTGCCAATATTATTTATTTTGAGTGACATCCAACGTGCCTGGACAGGGCGGTTTTAGTCATGCTGCTCCTTTATGAGTGCATGTCTCATAATGAGCTCACAGACACAGACTCGCTCACACACACATTTTTGAAGGATGACCCAAGCGTCTGCCATCATCGATGCGTCTGAGCCACGTTCTGGCCGTGTGTGATGTCATGGCGAGGTTTTCTTCCTGCAGTGTGAACACTGTTGTTATTGTTTCGTGGCATTTTTACCCTTTTAACATTCCACCATTGTGATACGAATCTGACATCCCAGTGGACATTTTTAGGTTGTAAGAATCTTTCCATGAAGTTATAAAACGCTAAAAACATTATTTTAAAAGGTAACGTTCAAAACATTCAGTTTTTTACAAGTGGTATTAATTTTATTGCTTGGTTATACAAATGTATTTAAAATTCTGTAGCATTTTATGAAATGTTTCACTAACGACTTAAGAATAACGTTTTTTTAATATCTTTGATGTCTACCTTAAAAACGTCTACTAACGTTATTGCAGGAGAACATTAACTAATGTTCTAAAAACGTAACCTGTTAGCTGGGATGTTAAAGTGTGTTTTTGTGAATGCATACTAAAGTAGCTTTATGTTTGGCTCATTGTATGGTTTATTGTCATATACTAAACAGTAGCTAAATTTAATCCAAGACTAGTCAATGATGTTGAAATGTCTGTATTAAGGGGCATTAAACTTTATTCAGATGTGTCCACCAGCATAAAGATGGAGTTTATTTTTGATTCTTCATCTTAAATGTATATGAAAAGCTCTGTTGGAGGACAGCACAGTGTAAAACTGTGCTACGTTTGAAACGATTACATTACACAACCCCTAGAGTTAATCGTTTCCATATGCTACAGGCTCCTATAGGCAAAGTAAATAACAGTAGAGGAAGCACTGACTAGCGTTTCATTTGATCTTATATAAGTGAGTATGTTTATGAGTCAGGGAACTGATTGACACCTTTACATCATGCTTTGCACATCGTGAGCTGTTTGGAAAAATGTATGTTTCATCTCAAAACAATTCGAATGACTGTCGACCTGCTTTTACATTTCTTGACATGTCATCTTTTGCCTCATGTGAAAAGTTCATGGTCATATTAATCAGCTATTTCAAATGATGAATTTTCCGTCTTGCACAGTTCAGACAGAAGCACGAAGACGAGCTGTTACTCAAGTGCAGTTCATCAGCTGCAGTCCTCAGATGATGATTTTCCTCTGATGCACAAATGCACCGACAGCCTCACATACAGAAATAACTGAGGGAGGGAGCGAGCGAGGGAGGGAGCGGGCGGGCGAGCGAGCGGGATTTCCATTACCGTCACCGCGCTTTTCATCTCCAATCTGCTGTTCAGTGACTAATGGAATGCAAAGAACGCTGCAGAAAAGACAGACAGAGAGAGAGACACACAGACAGACAGGGAAAAACAGACAGAGAGAGAGAGAGTTTCAGAAAATAAACTGCTAAATAAACTACCAAATTAACTACTAAATAAACTAGGAGTTTCAGAAAATAAACTAAAGGCAATTTTGCCACCACATCTTAAATGATGAGCTTTCTTTTGTGGAACGTTTTTGAAATAAAATGGCAGACTTTGTCTTATTATTACTTGTCGTATCTGTACAAGATATCATTTAATATAAATAAACGCAATGGATTTTTACACTTAATTCACACATGTATTGGAAATGTATTGGAAATCACTTCAAATACAAGAACATGACGCAGGCCAGATGTGGAACCAACATCTCCCACTTCACATTGTTTCTGGAGAACATCTCTCAATCCACCGTTTCTGGAGAACATCTCTCAATCCACCGTTTCTGGAGAACATCTCTCAATCCACCGTTTCTGGAGAACATCTCTCAATCCACCGTTTCTGGCTAATGTTTGACCCAGATTTCGTTTTCATAGTCGTCTGCTGTTCTGCTGGCTGTTGTCTGCAGTAAACATATAGAGGCAGAGGTCTATACACGCATCAAGTATACATACTAAATAAACGCATACTGAGCTCAGCGACTCAACTTGCTGTATTTTTATCATGTTTAATAATTGATGCCCCTTGATGTGCAATATTGCCCACAAATCATGTTACACCAGCAAATGCAGGTCAGGATTTAAATATCAGAGGCATACACTACGTCTACATATATACATAAAGTTGTCTAACACGATGAAACGGTTTCGCAATATCTGTAAAACTAGGACACGGTCTTTTTGCTCTGCACATCAAAGCCACAGACAGCACAAATCTGAATCTTGTTGATCTATCAGTTTGTATTTTGCCTACGAAGCTCCTTCATTCTGAGAAATATTTAGCATGAATTTCCTGACTCAGCGAATTCATGGTTGATTTAAGAACAGATTAAATCATGTTATAAAAATCCACCCATTAAACACCACAACCTTTGATAACATAATACATTTATATTTGGCAGATGGCCTTCATCCAAAATGACTTACAGTGCGTTTAAGATATACATTTTGTCAGTATCTGTGTTCCCTTGAACTCGAACCCACAACCTTTAACATTGCTAATGCAGCCGAGCTTTATTTTGAAGAATAAAAGGAACAGACAGAAGATTTGTGTTCTGTTTGTATTCTAAAGAATCATTGGTTCTGTGGAGGCTGGTGTATCTCTTTGTGGCCTATCTTTTTGGTGCATCTTTTTTCAAAAATGCTCTTTCTGTACAGTTATATCATTCATCAAAAATATTATTTGGTTGTTAGTGGTACGTCTAGTAACATTTCCAATTTTTATTATCGTTTTTGTATGTAATGGAAACGTTAGGAAAAAGTTTAGATCACCTAAAATGTTAGCTGGTAGTCATAAAAAAACTAATATAGTTTATTTTACACGGAGTGCGTCTCCTGATGTAATCTACCGATTACATAACCAATATGTAATGTTTTCACTGCTTTTTCTTGGTAACTCCGTTATTTCGCAACTTTGCTTGCTAAATAAACCGATCATGGCTGACGGCGCACTGGCATATTTCCTGCACATGCGCCACTAGATGTCAGCATACACACAAAATAAAAAAAACTAGTGTTTCATTCTTTGTCACGCTTCCTATAATGCCATATAATGTTTGCATTTCATATAATGAAAAAAGCGAGGATTCCTGACTCTTTAATTCTCTCATAGCTGATTAACCACGTGTCATTAATAAACGTCAATGATGAGTCTGCTGCTGTGATTGGTCAGTGGGGAGACGAGCACCAGGATAAATGTCCAGCAGACAGCACACACACGCTTCCTGCCGCACCAGCTGCTTGTTGCTGACTGTGGCGGTTTTATTTTGTTTTTCTTTAGTTTAAGACTGTAGCAATATTGTAGAATCTCTTCGCAAACGTTTCCCTAACATTTCCATCAGGCAACAAAAAAGTTAAACTTGTTATTTTGAAAGTTCTAGAAATGTTCAGTATGTCCAACTTTAGACGTTGTATTAACGTTGTTGCTTCATTATAAGAACTCACTGAACCTTTTGCCAAGTCATAACATGTCATAACTAACCTTTAAACAAGCTAAAAAGAACAAAAAAGTGCACTAACTTTTGTGAAAGGAACCCTTAACCTCAGTGTTTTATATAATACTTAACCTGTCAGTGTTTTACAAAATCACTCTATTTTTCTAAGTATTTTGTTATATGTTATAGTTGTTATAGTTTTGTTTTGAGGTGTTTTACATGTTTATTTACTCTTCTGGAACTCATGTTTTGTGTTTGATCGAATCCACAGCAGTATTAAAAATGATGAAGCGTGATAGAACAGCACACATGATATATGATGCCATGGCAACCTTTCACAGACATACAACATACAAAAGCTGTGACTGGTTTTATGTGAGGATATAAAATAAAACATGTTCCATTATATCCCATAAGGACCCCAGCAAGAGGGTCGTAAATGTATCCACATGTCATTCAAAATCACATGAAGTTATTTTTACTTTACTGTTGCACACAGTCTGAGAATTTACATTCGGGAGAGCGACGAGTTTACACATTGACTAGTTGCCCATGGGCACTTGTATGAATGTGTTTTTGATGTGGTTTTCAGTGTAATTGTTTGTTTACACTGACCTCGTGTGCCCTGGCGGTTGTCCTCTCATCTATGCAGCCGCACAAACATTTTCAGACTTTTCCGTCCAGTTTGTCTGGCATGAATCAGCTTTCATGTTTAGTGAAGCACACAGAGGATAAATTGCTGTACTGTACTGTACCGGGTCGATGGCAAGTTAATATGAGATAATAGCACCAAAAATTGGACGTAAATTAAAATTCATTCGTTCCATTTTCAAAAAAAGGTTTAATTTAATGAATCGTAATAACGTCAGACAACCTCATATTTTGGTTACTGTACATTGACGTTATGCATGATTTGATGGACAGTTTTTATTACTATTATTTTTATTATTTTGAAAAAAGCTGCTTCACTACTGCTAAAAAAAGTGTGAAATTGCTTTAAGCTCAGATATTTAAAACAAGTTTATCATTAAAAAGGTGTATTTAGGTAATTGTTTGCAAAAAAAATGCATTTTAATGTTTTTGTCTTAATTAATGGGTCAGGACACTTATAAAATGATCCACATCACTGATTATGTTCTAGAGCAGGAAATTCCAAATTGTTTTGCCTCCTCCGTGTTAAGATTGTTAAAGGTCTCTGTTGCTCAAGTCTTGATTTGTCATATTATGTGTTACGTTTGATAATGAGTCAAGTTTTCTGTGTACAGCAGGACATATTTGGTCCATTAAAAATTTAGAGAGTTTGGGAAAAGATTTTTCTTTGTCGTTCCGTGACCATGAATTTTTTTTTTAAATGAGTTGAAAATAAGTTCATAAATACAAACTATTGCTTTATGAATTATGATTGCTGTTCTTATTTTCTGCACATACACTGCACTGAGGGTTCACCTGAGGAAAAACACAAATAAATAATGACGCACGAGAGTCGTGAAGAACAGAAGTTCTGAAGAACAACCAGAGGAACATTTAAGTAAACCATTTAAGAGAAAGAAACAAGGCAGTTTTATTTATTCAAAAATTTAGAATTTTGAGAGAACTAGTTTGTTCTTATTTATTTGTTTAATTTTAAACAATGTATAGTGTTTCAAAACTGCTTTACAGAAAATGCATGTTTCTATATTACTACACAAAACCACATTCACAGTATTGTGACGGTAGTAGGACCGTAGAGATAACATTTTGTTCTGCAATACCGCATGTCAGCACTAGGTGTCAGCACAATCAAAGTTATATACAGCCATACTGGCGCTGTTTCAAATATTAAGTAATATAACTCAAGAGGAATGTTTAGTTATCAGTCAGATTATCAGAATCCAGATCCAGGAATTTGTACCAGGAAGTACAAATAAACACACAATGAAAGAGGGCACATTTGCAGAACCACCAGATATGAAACGTTTTCAAATATGCAAACATTGGCTTAAGGAAACCACAGTGTTAGCTGAGATGCACATGCAACACATTTCACAACTGTAACCATAGAAATGAATTTCAGAATAGAATTGATGTTTGGAAGTGTGTGCCTGGTGTAAAACATGCGCTAGAGACTAAGATAATACAATAAACTATAACCCAAGCAAAACTGATTAGACACATATATACATGTGTATGATGTAAGATATATACATACAACTGTCTCTGCTCTCTTCCTGTTGTTTCTACAGACAACACTTGACAACACATGACAATGACCAATTACGAAATTAAAAGAAAGAACGAGAGACAGAAAGAACAAGAGACAGAAAGAAAGAGAGAAGTAGAAAAAGAGAGACAGAAAGAACGAGAGAAGTAGAAAAAGAGAGACAGAAAGAACGAGAGACAGAAAGAACGAGAGACAGAAAGAACGAGGGACAGAAAGAACGAGAGACAGAAAGAACGAGAGAGCATGTGTGTATATGTAAAAGACTCACACACGGATGAAGGAGTGACATCATGGCACTCAAGCGCTGGGCTCCTCTGCCCACAGAAGTCATTACATGCGGTGTTTCCCCAGAGACTGACTGTGTTCATCAGAGTGTTCAGGTAAGACCATCCACTGCAAATCATCATCATGCTGTTTAGAATTCAGCGCATGGCATGCAGGTCGTGCAATGTCTTGCAATCATCAAAATTATGGCAAGCGATTGAGATTTTGTGAACAAACGTCTAGTTTTTGTCTGTTCTGTAATTGTCATGCTTTTCTTCTGTTCTGTTCTTCTTCCCAATTCGTCTGTTCCACCTTTTCTGTTTTAACATATTGACAAACACAAACCACACATGTCATTTAAGGCAAATGCTGTCTGTTACTCCTTCTGAATGAAGTAACCGTTGGACTTTATGAAGCAGGTTTAAGTATGTGTTTCATTTACTACTCCTGCCAAGAATTACATTTATTTAATAAAGAGTAAACAAAAGTCTGCAGTCCAAGATTTAATGGAAATATTTACAGATGCACTCCGCAGCGTAAAATAACTTGCAGGTTATTTGATGCATTTCATTACATATGTTGAAGTCAAATCTGACCGCTCAAATTATAATTCATTATTATAAACTTACCGTTGAGAATCGGGGTAAGATAAAGAGATCGTATTTAACACATATCTGTCGTGTACTTGCTCAGTAACTGATTTTGATTGACTTTGAACACAAAACGTACAGATTGCAGCATTAAATAAAACCCTCCATGAGTCAATGGCGTAATTAAAAGTCTATATCTGACATTAGTGTCGCTTCTTAGTATGTAAGCTATCAGTTCTATGTAATGGTACCTCTTAGTTGCCAGCCAACCGTTTATAAGCTTATCTGAATGTGTGCTGTAGCTCGCAAGGCCAGCATGGCAACCAAACTTTGACTTCTGATCTGCCCCCTAAACATGCAAGCATAAAAACATGTTCTTCATACAGGCTGTTTTATGAACACTAGAGACGTTCTGTGAAGAAAACGTTAGATTTGATAAAGCAAAACAAATTCTGCAGTGCAGCTGTGAATCATTTGAAGAACGCTGGGTTTTGTTCCACTTCTGTATTTTGTTGAAGGTGAAAGGTTCATAGCTTTTTTCCCCCTTTTTCCAGACAGATATTTTTGTAACAGTCTCTGAGTAAGAACTTCAGTCGCGTGAAGCGATATGAAAGCCTTTTGATAGCTAAAATATTTATTTTATATACTTCCTCACAAATGCACATAAAGACTTCAGGAAAAAAAGGGAATATTGGTGGACAGATATTAGCTCATGTTCTATATGTAATTGTACATTCTTAAACCCCATGTATATATATATATATATATATATATATATATATATGTGGTTATATATCATTTGATTGTGCTATGATTTCTAGGAATTTTGGTACGTGATTAATTTTGTCTTTTCGTTTTATGGACAACATCTGTTGTTCCCTTTTAGGCTGCTGTTCCATCTGTTGCTGTTGTTCCTCTTTAGCCTCAAAAAGTTTATTGTAGTCCTCAAAAAGTGGTTTTGATTACAGAGAATATCTATATTGAAAATATACCGTACACACTAACTAAAGGTGAAAATGTAAAAACACATGACCGGATCTCTTTAAACCCAGACCCTCGCCCACACCACCACCAAACACTTTTAGAAACATCTCTGTTCAAGTATAAAGAAGCACCTGTATTTGTTTTGATTGCAGAATGACCTCCAATCATAACATTTCAACTTCCCATAAGACGGCTACAGTGGACATCGACGCCATCATGGATAACGTCACAATTGTTCTTTACACCATCACTATTCTTCTGGGCATCACCGGGAACTCTGTGGTCATCTGGGTGGCCGGTTTCCGTATGAAGCCCAACGTCACCAACGTATGGCTGGTCAACCTTGCCGTGGCCGACTTGATCTTCTGCTTTACCCGCGTCACATCGCTGCTTAAAAACCTCTTCTTTGACCACTGGCCTTTTGGAGTCTTTCTGTGCAAGTTCAATGGCTTCTTCAAGTATGCAAACATGTTTTGTAGTGTTTTTCTCCTGGCGGTCATCAGTGTGGATCGAGCGCTCTGCGTGTGGCGTCCAGTGTTCACCAGGGAAAGACGGACGTTGTGTGCCGCTCGCGTGGTCAGTTTAGCGGTTTGGACTGTGGCGGTGATCTTCAGTTCACCGTATTTTGTGTATCGAGAGGTCTATCCTGGTGACAACAACTTGAGCAAGTGCTCACTGGAGGTGAGAAGAGTTCTGTTAGCAGACGCTATGTGACTCTACACTGGATATGTTATGATATTTATTACTGAGTGATACAAAAAATAATCGTCGACCTGAACGCAATAAGTATAATACAAAAATATAAGATTTAATCTCAAAGCCATTATCTTCACATGTCCTGTAACACCACCATTAATGAGAATAAAATGAATTATAAGAATTATTAATTGATAAGAATTAATGTGAATAAAAGAGTGAGTGATCGATTCCTTTAAATAAAGTTCTATAAATCCGCCACAACTCCTCCCCTATTTTAATTACCTGCATTTTTTCAAATTGTGTGGTCTGTTGTATAAGGTCCGAGTTAAAGCTAAGCGTTAAGAGTTTAGGGACCGAGTTTAAATTGGTTTACCATTATTTCAATGGAAGTTTTATTTATAACAGGCCAAGTGTACTTCATAGTAAATGTGGATGATGCAAAATCACTGCCATACTTGATTTACTTTGTCCAAAATCTTGCAGGTGAAGGAGGCATCAAAGAATGACAACACCGCCAAAAACGCCTTGTACAGCATCCGCTTTCTGTGTGGCTTTCTCTTACCGTTCCTGGTCATCTTATGCTGCTACATACTAGCAGGTGTTGGGATACGCAGAACGCGACTCTCGGGCAAATCACGGCCACTGCGGATACTCGCCGCATTGGTCTGTGGCTTTTTCATATGCTGGGCCCCCTACCACTGTCTGCTGCTCGCCAAGATGGTGGACAAGAAGAGCTACACAGTCAAAGTGGGTCTGCCCATAGCCAAGGGCTTAGCGTATTTCAACAGCTGCATAAACCCGGTGCTGTATTTCTGTATGGGACTGGACGTCAGGAGACGCTGCAGACAAAGTTTGTCCGGGATTTATCATAGAGCGCTGATGGAGGACGGGCAGACTGTACAGTCTCAGGAGGGCACGGCTGAGGAAAGCTGCACCATCCAAAAGACTACAGGCACGGTTTGAGAGAGACCCAAGGGCACATCGATTGTTTAAGAAACGTTAACCGAGTTTGTCAAATGTCTTGTGCTATTTTCACAATCCTTTCATATAAATTTTTTTTTAACATTTTAAGAGTCACTGCATTATTTTTTTATATGATGGTTCTCATTTATTTCAATATTAAATGGTGAGCGCCAAATATGATGTAGCTACCGGTGTAAAAAACATCACATGAAATACTAACCTGCTTTTTTTACACGTAGGTCTTTTGTACATATGTACAAAGTACTGCATTTACACATATGTAGTTTGAAGACGTTAGTTAGTTCCTGTACATACATATTTCCAGACTGTGTCAACAGATATTATTATCACTCAAACACAAGAGAACAACACCTGCTGTTTGGTACGTTTGCAGACATGTTTTGCTATCAGTGTCAGGAACAAATGACAGTTCGTTGACTTGCTTTTATTCGCCATATTTAATCCTGTAGATGCTTAGATTGTCCAGCTGTTGCTTAATGCTACTATGACATTAAAGATAATCAGTCACTCTCTGTGTTTTTTGTGCCCATTCCTTGATCGTCAATAAAGCATTTGTTAATCTCCTTCAACGTTTGTCTTACTATAACGTTTAGTTTAGTTTAGTTTAGTCAATTTTAGCTTAATATTGTGTTTTTAACATGTTCATTTGAGCCATCAGAGCAATTAAAGATAAAAGTTGGGGATGTCAGTTTAATGTTTAGTTAGTTTAGTGGTTCAAAGCTTTCAGGGGAAAATAAACACTATTATGAAAACTGATTATAAGCATTTTCTTTTAAAAGCGTTTCGAAACTAGCCGTGCTGGATGACAGTTCCCGTTTAGCAAGCAGAAATACACTTCCTCAAAATAGTCTCACGCTTTCTTCTAAATGTTTTTAAACGTTTTATAAACATTCAGTTTCTGAGAAAGTTTTCTTTTTATAAAACATGATCTCTGTACTTTTTGCGGAAGCGAAAGTCGTCACATCAACCAAATATGAAATATGATTTTCATTCCCAGTTTAAAAAAAATGTAATAAATATTTATCTTATTCATATGTGAGGTTAATCTTCACACATCAGGTTAAAAGAAGCACAGTTGTTTCGTGTTGTGATAGACACGTTTGCGATGATGCTGGAACTGGTGACTGTGTTTATTCTGATAGGATTACAAACAACAGGGAGAAACACTGATGAATTTACATAATATAAAACATTCAGGTAGAAGCCGGCATGGACGTGTTTCGTAAGTTATTTGTGTATTTGCATGTTAGTGCAATTTGCATGTTATTGTGTTATCTTAGATAATCTAATTTAAGCTTGTTTTATATTATGGTTCTATTTTTTCACACAACAAAATTGATCTTAACTCGTTTGATTAAAAGACGTTTAATAATTTTTTTAATGAATTACAATTCAATTCTTTCACTGTTTTTCTTTCACTAAACTTCTAGAAATTCCGTCAGAAATAACACTGACTGGTGAGACCAAAATACGACAGTCAGAAATTCCCCGACGGAAATTTAAAGAACTTGTGACACATAGAGACCGGAACAAAGAACTTGTGTTTGTTTTCTTGCATTCCTTGCAGAATATTTCCTTCTGATTCCATCAGATTTGTCTTCTGGTTCCTGGTGCCCTGGCAACCCTCATAACGCTCCAGAAAATACTCAGAAAATAGTGCAACTGAGACTAAATGTTAACCTTTAAATCCTTTTTATTTGTTTTTTCAACCAATGCAGAAACGACTAACAGAAGTTATTATTTGTGAAGAAGCTGAAATTGTTTCAACATTTTTCACCACAATAACGTTGGTAACAGTTGAATGTCAGAGCTTGATAAATTCATTCAACACTCATTTTAGACATTTACAGTGATGAAAAACTAGTTTGTTGTTATTTATAAAAAACTGAAACTAGCTGCCTGTCATGCTAATAACAAGTGTCCCACATCTTGTTTTTGACCACTGGCCTTTTGGACTTTTTCTCTGCAGGTTCACCGGCTTCGTCAAGTATGGCAACATGTTTCTGGCCCTCATTGGAACATTTTAAAAACATTACAGGATTAAAAAAAGGTTTGAATAATGTTCTTAAAAACAAGCTTTTACAATGTCAAAAAAACTGTGTTCCTAGAGTGTTCCTAGAACTAAAACATTAAACATTCAAATAAACGTTATTAATGTTTGTGTAAATTAATGGAAACAGAAGAGAAACATTCTTACAACCTACAATTGTTATCTGGGTGCCTACATGTCATAAAAGGCTGATGAGCTAATATATATTTATATATATTTATATATATAAGCTATTTCTCTCTATTTCATTTCTCCACTGAAACACGTTTACACTTGATATCAAGCTGTAAATGTTGTGTATGAGGTTTTTCAGCGTTTGTTGTCATTGTTTGTCAAATGTTATTTGTTCATGCCTGCGCTGCCGTGCAATACCAGAAAACAACAGCAAGATCCACCTGAGAGATATTCAAAGGACTCACTACAAGTATAGTGGAAGTTGTGTTTAAATCTGTTTAAATCTAAATTTGTTTGTGCACTTATAAGCAAACAGCACTTCCACGTATTCTCACAAAACAAAAACATTAACATTTATAAACATTTTTCAGATGCCTTTATCCAAAGTGACTTACAGAGCATTCAAAGTTTACCCTGTTTTGTGTTCTGAAATAATCAGACCTATCATATTCAAATCATCTTTCTTACTGACTTACTGACACAAACGTACACATCCACACAGACACACATGCACACAATATTTATCACAATGTGCCTCAAATTTGACTTTACAATGAGGTAACAGAAACCATGAACTTCACATTGATGACCTCATCCAGATATACAATATGCAAAGATTAAACCATATGGAAAAACAAACACAAGGGGTAACTTGAGCCTGTGGGCAAGTTAACCCACCCCTATCTGGGCAAAGGGGCATATTTCTGCCATGCCTCTATATAAGATGGACATATCCAACTTTTCTGGCTGAGAAGAGGTGAAATACATGGAAAAATGGGTGAGTATATATTTCTGCTGTATTTGTTTTTACATTTGAGATTTGACCTGTGGGCCGGAATGAAGCAAATGGTCTGGGGACAGTTGAGCCATTAGTTTAACTTGCTACACCAAGAACTTGAGCTCTCTTGGGTGTAAAATAAAACTTCAGTTGTGATAGCTTCAAAACGTCCAGTTTTATAGACGTTGTATAAACATTACTGTTTGGTACGCTCTTGTTAAGAACCTAATTCAAACATTTTTATTGTGTAGCGTTTCACTAACAACGTAACGTTACAAAAACGTAACGTTTTATATATACGGATAAATAACATTTAAAAAAAACTATTCCACTAATGTTACTGCGAAAACGTTTGGAGAACGTGAGCCAACGTTCTGAGAACATGCACAATTTCAAAGTCCGGAACAGGCTGAGATCCTTCGAGTAACTTTCCTCAGTGAAACGTCAACGCGCGGCATCATAGAGACAACAACAAAAACAAACACGGGCTGTACTGACCCCCATATTGTATTGTTATATACGTTTAAGCCTGCAGCTTCCATTCTCACCACCAGAGGCCGCTCTGTCCTTAGATTATTTGCCTAACACTTGTCACTCATTGTAGATGGACAAATGTCCCCAGTAAAATAAATCAAACAGTTTCCTTAGGGGACCTTTGGGGTGTCCTTATTTATAAGGATAGCCTTTAGTTATAAACTGCATACAGAACTAATAGTCTAAATAAAGGTCTATGGCATGTTTCTATTTACACAGTTAAGTAACGGGTGTTTGACTCGATTTTGTAAATACAAATGTATATATATAACTCACATGTATGTGTGCGTTTTTGCATCTGCACTCTCCTCCCACTTCCTGTTGCCAAAGTCACTTCAGAATGACTCAACAAAAGATGAAAGCTGCAATTCTGAAGACTGATGAAACAAACACTTTAATAGTTACACACAGTCTCTGAAAGACTCATTTAATGGATTTTGCAGTATTGGATGTTTAGTGACAAACACGCATTGACATATGAAGCACAGGTAAGACCATCACAGCACACATTTTCTTGCAGTTTCTAACCCAGTCCATTTTCATGAATACATTCGGCATATGCTTTTATTCAGAACAGTGTATTCAAGCGACACATTTAATCAGTATGTGTGTTTCCTGAGAGTACGTGCAATTGAAGAATGTTTTCTGTTACTGTAAAGTCTCTTGTTTTTTCTTTATATCTGATTCCAGATTTTAACAAACAATAAACACAATTCACATGAAGCAGGTAAAGTCTCTTTAACAGTTTTAATGTACGAGACATGCAAACATGTTAATTTATGCTAAACTGACGTGTATAAAATATTCATTAGAGGTAAATAAAGCATGTTTATGAGTCTAAATGTTTGAAAGTTTATAATTTTGTACATTTTAACAAGTAAAATGTTAACTCAGGTGCACAAAAATTGAGGTTTGAGGAACTGATGCAGCTGTGCGCATACAGAATGCACAACGTATGCAGTATATATGACTTTACACGTGTATATACATTTACAGTTGTGATTCCATAAACATGCCCCTTACAAACTCTATTGAATCGATATATACAGAATGAGAACTAAATGCATCTTATTTGGACGCATCTGTTTTGCCTGTAGGATGACCTCCAATACAACCGTGACCCATCACAACATTGAGAAAAGTACAGTGGACATTTTCTTCTACACCATCATTGTTCTTCTGGGCACCACCGGAAACTCTGTGGTCATCTGGGTGGCCGGTTTCCGTATGAAGCCCAATGTGGCCAACGTTTGGTTAGTCAACCTTGCAGTGGCCGACTTGATCTTCTGCTTGACACGGGTCACATCGCTCATTAAAAGTCTTTTCTTTGACCACTGGCCTTTTGGAGTCTTTCTGTGCAAGTTCAACGGCTTCTTCAAGTATGCAAACATGTTTTGTAGTGTTTTTCTCCTGGCGGTCATCAGTGTGGATCGAGCGCTCTGCGTGTGGCGTCCAGTGTTCACCAGAAAGAGACGGACGTTATTCGCCGCTCGTGTGGTCAGTTTAGCGGTTTGGACTGTGGCGGTGATCTTGAGCTCGCCGTACTTTGTGCACCGACAGGTATTTCCTGTCAAGAATTTAAGCCACTGCTCACTGAAGGTCAGAACTGCTTTACAATTGTCTGAATATTTCATTCTGTCACACTTTTCATTCACCATACAAATATTATTTTCAAACTCGTAGTATCTCTCCTTGATGCTGATTGGTCAGTATCTGCGTTTTATTCACCAAAACATTTTAATAAACATTTGTGACCATAGTAATTTTATTTTGGCAGATGTATGATCAAAACAATTTTATACATTATATTTAGTATTTTTTTAAATACTTTATCTTACTTTATACCTTAAAGCTGCCATCTGTAACTTTTTTTGGTTAAAAATGAACAAAATTTAGATATTAAACAAGAACATGTCAGATCACATTTATCTCACCCGGATTCCCAAGTTTATAATAATGATTAAAAATTTGAGCTGTCGGATCTGGTTTCGCAGGAAATGTCTGTCTGTAAACAGACAGAAGACGATCCGGCTATTATATCGCAAGTCCGGGTACAGCATTTGTATCTTGTGTTTTTAGCAGATGTTTAGAATTCAAAGTTATCCACATTAAGTAAATAACTCAGCCAGTAACCTGCAATTTCATGTGTCAAACAGAGATGGCGGTAGAGAGCAAACGTTACAGTTTGCAGCTTTAAATATTTACGTTGCATTTTAAGCAGACAAATTGAAAACATGCCATTTACATTTACATGCTTTGGTAAAAATAAACACATATGACATTATTTAAAGTGACAAACTTAATCATCTCATTTATCTCAAATTTGCAGGAAAACGTAACAGCAGACGGACAAAATGCAAAGTTTGTTTACTACTACATTCGATTCTTTTGCGGATTTCTGTTGCCTTTCCTGGTGATTTTTACCTGCTACATACTAGCTGCCGTTGGGATTCGCCGAACGCGACTCTCGGGCAAATCAAAGCCTCTTCGGATTCTTGCATTACTGGTTTTAGCCTTTTTCTTATGCTGGGCTCCGTATCACATCCTGGGTCTTATTAAGCTGATGAATAAAAACCACCCGGCTTTAAAAGTGGCATGGAATATGGTATCAAACTTAGCCTATTTCAACAGCTGCGTGAACCCAGTGCTGTACTTCTGCATGGGACTGAAGCTCAGGCAGCGATGCAATCAAAGCCTCTCTGGGATTTTCCACAGGGCTCTGACAGAAGAAGGCCAAAGTCTGTCGCAGGACAACACTGTGACTGAAGGATCTAACTGTGTCGTGAATGCTGCTGAGCGACTGCACCACACACCTGTGTGTACGACTGCAGATTAAGTGTCTGTTATGTCCATCACAATCAATATCTAACCAGCAGCCTGTATTTGAATTTCCAATAAATACTTTTGTGCCGTTGCTATGTGCGTTTTTGATCCTTTCTTTTCAAACACTCTTCCCCACACACGGTTTCCGAGCTAAGATTCAAACCCTAAAGTAAAAGCACAAAGTTATATTTTGTTCGTACACAGCAGCAAATTAAACTAAAAGTTTAAAGAAGTTAAAAGTTCAAACTAAAAGCTAAAAGAAACTAACGTTATTCAATAATATAGAGAAGGAAATTATGACATTAATAAGGAAAGAAGTCGTGTTTAAGCCTTTTGCTCTTTCATACTGCATTTGTTTCATAGTATTTCTTTTCTCCTTCCTAATTGTATTTTTTAATACAAAAAATGGTCAATTTAAAATTATTTTCACATATGAAGATTTTGTTTGCACTTCCACACGCACCTGTTTACATTTCTGCATTTGGCAGTTATTGTTATCCAGAGTGACTCGCATTACATTCCACGTTTACAGTTTATTCATGTGTGTGTTCCCTGGGAATCAAACCCATGACCTCACACTCAGCCCCATTCTCTAATGATTGAGGTTGGAAATGGACGCGTCTGTCGTCGTGTCATTTCCATAACGTGTACATCTCGTGTGTGTGAAGAAATTAAAACCACTGATAAACATTCAAAGCGCTAAAAACAAAACTGTGGTTAACTCTGCATCTTGATCATGGGTGGAGTTTAGGGGGGGGGGCCAGACCGGAGCCAATCGATTTTGTCCGATATGACTAAAAACAATTTTTCACATTGTCTCATTTTATTTGTAGTATCTTATTATTTAAATGAGTAAATTATAACTAAATTAATTTTAATTAATGTTTAAAAAAAACTGAGTTCGTGGTCTACCGGTAGGTGCCCCCCCCCAGCCAAAAATGAGAAACTCCACCTATGGTCTTGATATGTATATATTGTAAGCATACTGAGAAACAAGTGAACTCTAAAAGGCACATTATACAGATCTTAATCGTTAACCAAAACACAAGTACGTGCGTACACGACCCCACACGCGTATCCACGGTCTTTAGCACAGGATGTAACTTTGACGATAGGTACCGCTGATAAAGCTTTTGCAAAAATTGCAAGAATGACATTTTTGACCTCACAATGCAGAATGCTTTAAAGGGCAGAGAAGATGCAAGAGCAAATATAATATGCTACTGTAAATGGCTGTCACGGTAGAATTCACTGTAACAGTATTTTTACGGCATTTATTAAAACAAAATGTTATCAGTTTATCTTTTTTGTGTGTTTTTCCTTTTTTGACCAATGAATCACTCAAAATACAAGTCACCATTGTGGCTCCAAAAGGGTGCAACAGCACCACCTACTGTACTGGAGTGTCTACCAGATTCAGGTGCTTATTATATGATTATATGTGTGTACCATACTGTTACATTGCAACACCCCCACTACTGTACTCCAATACTACTGTATCAAGACAGACAGAAAATTTGATTGGATGAGCAATTTTATTTAAAAATTATGAAAAGTGAAATCAACATTGTGCGGACTGGCATATTTAGCTGTGCAGAATTATACAAATATATTTGTGTGTGTAAAAAATACGTCTTTTATTGCTTTTAGATTCTTGAAGTGTTGATATTTCACTGTATTTCTGTGAGCTGAGTTTATGTTAGCATAAAGCTATACTGTAAACGTTGTGTCTTGTATTCGCTAACATGCAAACGGTCCTGATGTTTTCTTGTGTTAACGACCTCCAACCGCTCTCCTCGAGTCGTACATTCTGTGGGCGCACATGTAGAAGATCCCTAGAACAGACGATGCATCTAATCGTTAATGTCATCCAAAAATGATTACAATTTATTTAGGTGCATGCGAACTTACATTTATAACCTGGGTATTATAAATGTGCTTTTATCCAAATTCTAAGTCACATTTTAGGCCCTTACGAGCCTTCAAAACATTATTCATTCATTTTGCACAACTAAAATGTTCAAAACGACCCCATCAACAAATCTAAACTTTTCAAATGACGTGTGATTGGTTAATCTAATGCCCCTTTAAACGATAGATTTTGAGACTAGATTCTCTCACCTGCAAAGAAGGTCATTAGCATCGCCACCCAGCCCAGGATGTAGGACCAGGAGAAGCGCCAGTCTCCAAAGCGCTTGCCCAGGAAACTCAAGGTCACACCGGTGTAGATTGCCATAGCAAGCAGCACAAAGATAGCTGAACAAACGGTGTACAGAAGGACAGTTTGCCAACAGTAAAAGAACAAAAGAAAGATTTAGGTCAATAGAACATCTTAAACTTAAAAAAATACGTTTGTGTGTGTGTGTGTGTGTACGTCCTCATAAACCGAATGGCTTAAAAACATACTGAATGCTGTGTTTTCTGTAAGAGTGGGATTTAAGGGTGGGGTTGGGGGGAGGGTATAGAAAATGTGATTAGTTCAGTATACAAATCAGTAAATCATATGGAGAGTTCCTGTAAACCACACACTGTATACATTAATTCACTTAGCCGAAGCTTTTATCCAAAGTGAGCTACAAAGAGAGAGAGAGCAATTAACATTTTACACTACAAACCAACAAGCCCAGTCTACAAAGCCTCATTTACCAGTAGGAGCGGGTCTGAACATGATTTCTTTAAACAACAGTAAACGAGGTCAAGCATCAGAGCACGGTGGCAGCTGGGAGCTCATTTCAAAAGGAAGGAACTAAATAGGTAAATGTCCACTGTGTGTGTGTGTGTGTGTGTACTTGCACATCTATCTTTGTGAGAACCAATGTGACTAGTTATATCATCAGAGGGAGGACAAACAGAGTAAAGTGAGGACATTTTGGCCGGTCCTGTTTGAGGGTAAAGACTTGGTTTTAGGGTACAGGTTTGAATTGGGTTAAGGTTAGGTTTAGGGTAAGGGTTAGGCAGTTAGTTGAGATGATTAAGGTTAGAGATTCTACAGTGTCAATAGTTGTCCTCACAAAGACAGCTGTGTGTTTTATGTGTGAGACTTACTGGAGATGAAAAACATGATGCCTGCAGCAAAGGAACGACTGAATCTCTCAAAGGCAGAGAAATGGGCAAAAGAGAGAATGCCCGCCATGATGCCAGCGAAGCAAGCTATTGCTGACAGGATCATGAACGCCCGTGTGGCATTCCAGTACGCTGGAAAAACAGAAGAGAATGTATCACCTAAATCACTGCACACAGATATTCTCCATCTCTTCTCACATCCAACAATCCCCTTTGTTTTACAAACAGTTGAACCCATTTCCTCTTGTTTCAAGCTGTCCTTGTAAAATCACCTTGAACGAGCCAAAGCACAGCTCCTGTAATCTGTGATGTCATCTTATGAGACCAGGGGAACTTTGAGGTACCTGTGCAGAATATGACTGTGCAAGTCTCAAACGAACACAAACGAGGTGCACAGTTTATGAAAAGGAAGAAACCGCTGCCATCTACAGGCAAGACTGGTTCCTTTCAATCTGCATATTGTGAGGGACTGCTGCATTTGAATGTCTTATTGATTTAATAAAGCCACAAATGTAGACGCACTAAGGCTAAAAGGAAGTGGAAACCCAAACACTCGTAAAATTAAACGTACATGTTAAATATTTAATTTCGAAACCATTTGTAAATGGTTTCAAAGAGTAAAATGGTGAGTAAAATGTTCTACCAATCATTGCATTAGGCCCGAATGCAACAATAGGATGTCTGTCAGACTATGTATTTGCATTGTGTTGGAGGAGGCGTGGCTTTGGAGGGCGCTCTGAAAAGAGGGTGGGATCTAACGCTCTTAAAACTAGCTTGCTATTGCTCTTTGAAAAACCTCTTTTAAAATTGCCTACCCCACCTTTAATATTCAAAATCCGGCCCAATTTCAACAGGGTTTCAGGTTTGTGCAGGACAGTCAGACTTTCTGTGTGCCGGAAACATGTTCTCTTGAAAACACTTGCATTAAGGCTTGTTGTGACTGGAATTTAGGGGGGCTAAGCAAACCAGTTTATCAGAAGGGGTGTCCACATACGTTTAGCCATGTAGTGCACAAAGCAACAGTGTTTCTAGACTTGATTATTCTTTCATTAGTTTTGTGTCACTTACAGGAATATATTTCCCCTTACCTATACTCGCGGTCTGCATGTAGCACTTGTTGGCCATGCAGTACCTCCACAGGCCCTGATGGGCATAGCTGCCTGACAGGCGATACTGCATCCAATAGTCTGTCGCCGTGGAGACCACTAGTAGAATGTTCCCCAATATGGCACAGAACAGGCCTCCACCCATAAAACTGTACATCCTATCCCATGTTGCGATCATGCAGAAAGGTGATATCAAACATAAGAGGCATAAAAGTGATGCTATCACACACACATCCGTGCACAATAACTCTCAAGAAAAGACTTTAGCATGTAGTGTGCTTGTCAAATATAAATAAAGCAGCGTTCTGCTTTTTAAACTAAGACACGGGTAAATAAATTTGGATTTGGTTAATAATTATACCTGACACATGAAAATGTTGTAATATATCAGAACACTCAACTGCACTTACCCCAAGAATTGAGAAATTATTTTTTAACATTTAAAATATTCCATTCCTTATTTATTCAAACTTAGGCTTTAAAAGTTGTACCAAAATCCATTCCCCGTGCTCACAAATCCAGCTTCTTAAAAAATTTAATTCATTGCTTACCTGTTTGCTTCTGGGGCAAAAGCCCTCTTTGGTTATCCTGTGAGGGAATGAGGGAGAGGGTAGAGAGGTAGTGTGATGATTAGTGGTAAGAGGGAAATGAATACATACAACCTCTCTTGCCACAATTCAAATGTCAACCTCTGTTGCCCTTTTTTGTTGAGGGTGGCAAAATCCTTTAAATAGTACCTGCTCTATCCCCGAAACAAACAGACTTGAGCCGGTTAGGGAAGGGGCCCTGGTGTGCCTGACTTTTCACAGTGTGTATGCATGTCAACGTTTCTGCTTTTGTTCGAATAGTACACCGCTGCATTTATTCAAAGGATTGCTGCGATACAGTAGTCAATGCAAAATGCCGAGTTAGCACGCATGCTTTGACAGGGGCCACAGCCTGGCTGCCCAGTTTTACTGCCTATAGTTTAATGCAGTATACCCAGTGCTTCCCATTTCCCAGTACAAATGGGAAAATTTGTAATTGGGTAAAAATACATTAATATACAAAGTATAGTAAATACATTAACATTACAGTCTCTATAATATTGCAGATATTTATTGGTGTATTAACAATAAAATACAATGCAACTGTACAGGTATTCAATACCTTTAAACAAACATATACATTGACATATAAAAACATGTATTGGTAAGTAAAACAAAATCTAAAATCTTACTAAAGGGCAATACATCCCCCTCTGGAGCTCATTTTCGAACCCAAAACATAACACACAGTAGACCATGCCAATGGCGAACAGTGTCTATTCTATAATATATATTAAATCTTAGATTTAATTAAACAGACAAATTAACTAGTTTTACATCCAGGAGTTGTCATAATCCAGGTAAATGAAACATTTATGAAATGTATGTCTATTATGTATGTCTATTGTATAAGATATTATATCTTTTGCCCCTGAAAATTAGTCAGTTTACCTCTGCACAGTTAGTTTTAACATTTCACAATTAACGTTACCAGGCTTTTTTAAAACCAATGGTTTAATCATCACGAGTTTTACATGAAACTTTTTAAAGCATTGATCTTGTGCATTTCATCAGCTCTATTAGCTGAGCAACACAGCCTGCGTTCAGAACTAACACGCCCTCTATAGCAACGAAAAACACACGTATATCTTTATGCCTTATGTTTATGAACATATAATATACACTGATATGGACCAAACGGGGCACATTTTTAGACAGATTATGCGTTTGTCTGTCTGATCATGTCAGGGATTAAGAAATGTCCGCTCCCCGTGTCATGTGGTTTGACCAAAATCCCGGATTGGATCTCGGGGGTCACCTGAGAAAATCGCCACTCGTCATATTCGCGATTCCTTGTTTCCTTGTGTTAATGTGTCCAAGGAAAACTGGTGTTTTGTACATGCGTTGCGTTTTGAGATCACACGCGACCAGATTATAAAGCTTGACGAAAACGCGACGAGGTAAGTTTGCGTAACGAATACATGAGATTTACATGCATCGTGTTTGTTTGGTAATTTATCATAAAACTAATGAGGTTTTCCCTTTTCTTAAAATAATGGCAAATTTATTAGTCTTAGACTTCGATTGCAACATCGGAAGTACGTAGAAATACACAACACCCCCCGTATGCAATATACCAAAACGCATTTTTACTATTTCTCTACAACTTTTAATAAAACACAAACGATTTTGTGAAATCGCATACACGACCATCCCGACGTTTTGTCACGTCCACCCAAAAACCGTTGGTTTGTGGATCACAATATACATTTTATATTGTGTATATATTGTCTTGTAGAGCACTCCACTCCGCGTCTTATTAACGGCAGCTATTTAACGCTTGCGTACGAGCGCGTTTAACGCTCTATCAAAGCGGTTCAATAACAACGTTAAGAAAAACACACGACAGGAGCCAAAGCGCTCATCGAAATTGTCCTCCAGCATTAAAACTCATAAGCCCAAAAGGTCGAAAAACGATTTTGCGGCTCAACAGGTCGACGACTCGCTTCGAACCCAGGGCGGGAGGGAGCAACGTACGCAACAGCCGCGAACCAATGCAACGCGCAGCGACGACAGCAACACCTTCCGCCTTCCTCCACCGCGGTCTCCATTTTAACTCCTCGCCCAGCCTGCGCCTCACGTGTCCTGGACTGTCTTTCTCACATGACCCGTGTGTTTGTCCCCGTGATCAGCGCTTCCATCTCCCGTATTTCAAGTGTCGCTGAATATTGCGATTTTAAACCCGCTCGCCTTCATGGATATGCTCGAACAGAGCTTGGACGCGTCGACGAGGTGAGAGCGCGTCCTTTATGCGCGGTCACATCCACAGGCCCCCGTCAACCATTTTCTTTTCTGTTTTTACACCCGGGCGGTTGGCGATCATGTTTTAAGTTTATTTTCTGACTCGCTAAGTTTCCCGCATGCAGTTCGTATGTTCATTTAAGCGAGCGACGCGATCGGTACGGAGGAGAAAACAACGGACCGCGGTCAGTTTTAACACCGACGGTCGACATATTTATATCGGTATTAGCCCGATTGCTAATTTGGGGATTTTTAATCTTAACTTGGTTATTGTACAACACGACTCTCCGAGCCGGTGTACTGGTCAGTTTTAGAGAGAATAGTTGGGGATTTCTTTTTGTTAGGGGGTGTAAGAGTTATTTTTCCGGCTGTTTTTAGATGCATTGTCGTGTTTAGTGGTCTCAAAAGATCTTTAGCAATGAAATGCATTTAAATCGTTCAACCTGCAACCAACCTTTGTTTTTTTTCTATTTTAAAAAGCAGGTATTTCTGTGCTCTGTATTGTTTTCTGCTGCTTTTCTTGCACAAAGAATATGTTGCTGTATTTATGAAATGTAAACAGTTCATAATAGCTGTAAATAATTTCAAATTTTTGTTTAGCGGGAGTGACCAGTTTGTGAAGCGAGGGGGCGGGGCGTGCACCGGTTGTTGGAAATTAACAGAGCAGCAGTATTTCCATCTACAATACGTGTATCTAGAACATTTTACATTCATTTTTATCTCTATTTGACTTTTTTTTACCATAGTTTTTGCATTTTTTTATCTTTCTTTATTGTTTTTTTATATATATATTTTGCCCTAAAGTTTGCATATAGCATAAAACGTACTTTTAAATCTGCAGCGTGTACTTTCTGTTGAAGGTTTGTGTTGATTTCACAAGATACCTTCTCGTCTTCTTTGCAGCCACGAGAAACAGGAAACTGAAGAGGTTGTTCAGCTACAGGAAGGTAATTTAAATGAAACGCATCCAGCCCTGGCTGTGATGCAGCTCTATCCAAACACATCGGCTATTCCAGTGAATGTTTAAAACTACTTGAGGCATTTTTTTTTGTGCTTTTCCCAACAGAGGGGGTGGGGGCGGAGGAGCAGGCCGCCGTTACCATAGCGAGCGTCCAACAGGCAGCAGCGTTCGCCGATCACAATGTTCAATACCAGTTCCGCACAGAGAACAGTGGCGGACAGGTCGGTGTGACCTTTGACCTTTCTTCTTAGCGGGTGTGTAGGCCGGGTTCAAACTGGGGTGACTCGGTCATAAAACGTGACCTGGGGCTGTGTGAACCCCATTAATGGCTCTCACGAGAGTGTCTTAAGATTTTATAACCCAGCAAAGCTTTGAAGTTCAGTTACACCTATAAGGCAAAGTTTTGGTTACCCAACAAATAATTCTTTTGTTATTTACTCGTCCTCATGTCATTCGAAACCTGTGTGGCTTTTTTGCTTTGGAGGAACACGAAAAAAGATATATTGAAGTACGTTGATAACCAAACAGAAGTGGCGCCCATTAACATCCATTGTATGAACACAAAGCCACTGAGATATTTCTCAATATCTGCCTTGTGTGTTCCACAGAAGAAAGAGCCATATAGGTTTGAAATGACATGAGGGTGAGTGATTGATTGAACTGTCCCTTTAAATCCACAACATGAGATATCAGCAAATCTGAAAGGCTCATTAGACAGATTGCTTAATGTAGGTTGGAGGCAGGGATGGTTTACATACCGCTTGAAGTTCTCAGTGGTGCTCCCTCTCTGCTCTTGGGTTCTGCAGGTGACGTACCGTGTGGTCCAGGTCACAGAGGACCATCTGGAAGCAGCAGGAGATGGAGGAGCTGCAGTCAGCGTCGTCTCCACGGCTGCTTTTGCAGGGGCGCAGCAGGCAGTAGCGCAGGTATTTATGCGCCTTAAACAGACATGAAGTAAGCAGACCTCATGGTGGGTCATGTATTATTCCTCAGATCTCCTGTGACAGACAGGTCCATATTATTTGATATTTTGGTTACTGTCTAACAATATATGACAATATATACGTTGTTAGACAATATATGTCTAACAACGAAAAAAATCACAGTTTCATAATTTTTTAACGTCAGTAGACTATTTACAATGTCTAGAACATATTAAAATAATGAAATGTAGGACCTATATGACATAATCCAACGACAATGTATGAAAACAGCAGTGGGGCAGATCTAGATTGTAACAAATAATGATAAATACAGAAGAGTGTAATATGTTGCTAATTTTGTCTGTATTTCTGCACATCTTTTTTAGGCTGTTATCCAGAACCCGTACAGTAATGGGGGCAGTCCAGCAGGGGAGACGGTGGGCGGAGAAACACGCTTCGCCTACTTCCCAGCAGCCACTGTCAGTGATGGTACAGCTACAGCTGTGTCGGTGCAGGCCACAGCTGATCCGACCCTCACACAGGCTGGAGGTCAGTTTTAATACATGCCAGAGTCTGAAGCAGCGTTTCTTATTAGCTCTGTTAGTTAACATCACCTCCAGTACAACCCCCAAGACAAATTCTCCTAATTCCTGTTATAATTACACTGTTTCTTGCACAGCTACAGTGTTAATCTACCTATTAATCAGTATTGAAATTTTTCAAAATAAATCTTTTACCATTTAAAAGGTACATATTCCTTTATAATGTTTCAGTATATAAAAAAAGATGCTAAATATAAGTCTTAATGTATTTTATTAACTTATTTATTGAGTAACTTTTCTGTAACCAACAGAATTGGTTTTAGAATGAGCTTACGCTGTTAGATGTTGAGTTATTTTAATTGTTAAGGTATATGAGTAAACGTATCTTATTTACGTTCTCTGTAGGTCAGTTTTACGTCATGATGAGTCCGCCAGACGTTTTACAGACTGGCACACCGCGGACCATCGCCCCTCGCACGCACACTTACTCCACGTAAGTACTGATCACAGGTCACACTTTGAACTGACTGTTATGTAACTAATAGTTCAAGTCCCCTTGGCAGTTAGCAGAAACTGAGTTCAGCTGCGAGCTTGTAAATGTTGTTTTTCAAAAGAGAAATGTTGGGTGCCATGGTTACTTATGCTTTGGAAAAAATAATCAACTTTCTGTCGCGTCGTTCCTGTTGACTGCACAGAGAAACAAACATTATAGCATCTTAATAAAATTTGATGAACGTTTTTTTTAATTGCACAGCTGCACGATGACATTTAACGTGCTTCTCAGTAGTACACATACATTAGAAACACATTCATACTGATGGGATGAAGCACATGTAAACACATATGTAGAAAGGGGCATATAAAAAGTAACGTAAAAAATGTAAAATGTGTATGTAAAATTTTTTTTATTAAGTATTTGTTTGAAATGCTGAAATAATTTTACAAATCCTGCTTGGCTAGCACGATAGCATTGAACAGACCCTTCATTTACGATAGTAATGGTTAAGGGTGGGTTAGGGTTAAGCTAGGTAGGTGGATAAAAACTATTTAGAAGTCTGGAGATTCATGTCTTAAGAGACCGATGGTGCTTCCAGAGGCTAAAGACACACATCCACAGCAGTCATGTGTTTTGGGTACGGGGTTGTTTGTGCTTAAACTGTTAAATGAATTGAATTCAAATTCTGTGTCCCAATCAAACTGAATGCTTTAAAGGGATAGTTCACCAAAAAAATGAGACATTTTCCATCATTTACATTCAACAACTCGTGTCGTTTCAAACCCATGACTCTTTTGGTTCTGTGGAGCACAAAAGCAGATATTTTGAGAAATATCTCAGTGGTTTTGTGTCCATACAATGCTAGTTAATGGGTGCCACTGTTGTTTGGTTACCAACGGACTTTAAATGTTTTTCTGTGTTCAAAAAAGTCATTCAGGTTTGGAATGACATGAGGGCGAGTAAATGATGGAGGGGTTTTCATGTTTTGGCAAACTGTGCCTTTAATCTGAACACAAAGTCAGAAAAAACAAACAAATTTGTCCCACTTGCCTGCCGTCCCCAGAGACCTCGGTGAACGTGAGAGTCTTCAACACAGCAGATCAGACTGGTGAGGACGACCTTTTCATAACCCCTCCCTCACTGACCCACCAGATGCCCAGTCTGTCCTCTTCCTTGAGCTGCCATTAACCGCCCATTAATCTGTAGTGTTGTTCTGTTTGATCATTTCCTTCCTGTTACAAAAGCGCTGATATGTGATGTCTTTCAAAAATGCTATGTGGGACAAATAAAGGGTTAAAGTTTCCTCCTATACATGTTAAATGATCGGGCAAATCAGGGATTTAAATTAAATTATGATGCAAAATGTTACATTTGTGGGGCAAGACTTTTAAGACTCTGGGCAAGACTCTTTAAGGCAAGACTGCTGTCATATTAGTAGTTATACTGGAGAACTGTTTGGATGGATATAGTGTAAAAGTGCATGTTGGTTTATTTACACAGGAAGATGGATGGGCCCCGGGCCCCGCGTGATGAGAGGAGGAGAGCACAGCATAATGAAGGTAAACAAATGCATCACTCGGAACACTGCAGACTCGTTCTGTTGCCTTGGAAACCAGTCTTAACAAATTACAAAGTGTTGTGGTAATAAGCGATGCATGGCATGCGGTTTAATGGCGCTTAAATTTGAACACATTGTAGTTAAATAAAACATTAATTTTGTTTGGAATAACGTGCACCTGTAGGTCATGCACAATACAACCAGCGCTGTGTGTTAAACAGTGGATTTTGATTTCAGGTTGACTTAAATGAGTAATTCAGACTATGGAATAAAAGTTGCTTAGACCCTCGTTCCCCGGGAATGGAACTGACAACCGGTGCGCTGCTAAAACAGTTAGCTACAGGAATAAACGGAACAGGAGCTACAGGAATAAACGAAACAGGAGCTACAGGAACAGAATTGTAAATGTTACAAAATGTTTTGTGTGTGTTTCTGTAGTGGAAAGAAGAAGAAGAGACAAAATCAACAACTGGATCGTCACGCTGTCTAAAATTATCCCCGACTGCAATATGGATAATACCAAGACAGGAGCGGTACGGAATGTGCAGGAAAACATTTCCTCTGGGAATTTCTGATCTGTGTTTATCTGCTCGTTTTAAACGAATTCTTTGTTCCCTGTCTAGAGTAAAGGAGGGATTCTGTCTAAAGCTTGTGACTACATCAGAGAACTCCGACAGACTAACCAGAGGCTACAGGAGAACTATAAAGAGGTGGAGAGAATACAAGTGGACAACGAGCTATTAAGACAACAGGTAAGTCTGACAACAAGTAACTAGGCTGTAACTAGTAACTAAGCTGTTCATCCGCGTTAACTCGCCAAGGCTTGAGAATGTTTCAAAGAGCAATTCAAGGGAAATGAGGAGAGCGACCTTCTCTACAAAAACGTTTACGGTTGATGTCACAAACTTGCTTATTCGATTGGTAACATAGAAATGCTGCAAAATTGTTTCTTTAAGAATCGTTTGTTCTCGGTGTAATTTTTGATATTTGCAACATTATATATTCTTAATATGATACGAATACATATTTTGGTTTATGGAATCAGTAGTGTAGAGATCGTTTTCATGTGTTTGTGTAATATTCTTGTATATTACTTAAAAATAGTCAGTAAGAGGAACTGGTCTGATGTAATACAATCGTATATTTATGTAATGTAATTGTTATATACGTCGTGCTGCAGATCGAAGATCTGAAGAATGACAACGCGCTGCTCAGAGCTCAACTACAACAGCATGGCCTGGAAATCAGTGAAGCTACATCACAGTGACAAAAAACACGGCCGGCAGTTAAACAGACTCAGAGTGGATTCACGACCCCTGAACGACTCGCTCACTCACTCACTCATCACAGACTTCAGACGCTCGGCCGTGCGGGTGGAGATGAACGCGCACGTCACAAAGATTCTATGACAGAAGACTCTGACCGTAGTGAAATTTTATCTGCTGTAGAAGCACACTTGTTGTTTTTCCTCTCTCTTGCGGGAACTCCACAACCCAGACTCGCTCGGTATGGAATGACCTGCTTCCAGAAGTATTCGGCTTTCCACGAATCTTTGTCCTGTTTTAAATATTGGAGTTGTGTAGCAGTTATAAGCCCCCTCATGCCTAATGCTTATCTTTTGGTTTAGTTTGAAACACTTTCGTGACAGAGGGGCATCTTTGAAGGGTTTGTTGGTATTGTATTTATTGGCTTGCAGAAATAACGCAGCGGGTTTACAAATAACACATTGGGTGTAAAACCGGGTCGCCATGCAGCCTAAAGCGACAGGGTTTCTGTTTTTCAGTTTTGCATTCATTTCCAGATTTACAATCCATATACAATGATCAGATGAATCAGACTTGACATCCATATTTAATTGCTTTACAGTGCGAGATTTTCTAGAGTGTATGAAGATTAAAAGTACGTGCAGAATGTTTTCATTTAAAGTAGAGATGATTGGGACAGTACGGCGGCTAAACCGAGCGTGTGCATCGTTGTCTTCGAGTTTGCAAATGTGTTCAGATGTAATCCACTGTGATTTAGTGAAGGCAGAAAGGATAGCTCAGGTTTTGAGATGCAGGAGGCCCCGCCCCCCCCAACCTTGTGACCCTGCACTTTTTGCCCTTTTGGCTTCACATTCTAGATTCTAAACGTGTATATATCATGTACTCCAACCAGTTGTTCATAAGTCAGTGGATTAACTCTCTACATGCAAACAAATGTACTTTATAAGTCCAGATTCCCGGTTTGTTAACCCTGTTTGAAAAATAAAATGGAAGATGCACCATACAAATGGCTGGAATTGCTACTGTTGGTAGTGTTTTGGTTCGGTTTGTTGTAGCTTATCTTCCATCTTATTTTTAGTTGTTTTGTTTTACTTTGAAGCTATCTGAGGTTCCAATCAGTCGCCAACGATGTTTTTCAATAAAAATACAAAACTGAGGAGCTGTTAAGAAGGACGAAAATCAGAAACCGGTTTGGGTAAGTGTAAGTGTGTGACAGCTATGGGTTATTTGATGCTATGCATAAGAAAAACACATCTACATCAAAATCTAAAAGCTGTACTTTACCGTTAATTGTAGTCCAGACCGATTTTCCCTTTTATGGTTTGAAAGGCTTGTTATTTCCTTCACGGGTAGATAGAAGCTTAATACAGGGCTTGAACGACATATTGTAAAAATACTTTTGACTGTTTACTAACACCTATTCTGATTGCTCTCCTGTGCATTTAATTCCAACTGATATCAGATGTAAAACAGGTTGAGTTTCACCTTAAACGTTTTGTGATCAAAACGAATCTGTGAACCGTAAAATTCACCTATCTCAGCAATACACAGAGTAAACGGACATCTGACGGCTCTGACCTCATCCTCTCTCTCGCGGTATTAATGCAGAATTTAAACGACTGTTGATCTGTAGAGTGAAGGAGCATGTAGTCTAACACACTGGTGCTGAATTCAAATCACAGGAAGAGGAAATAGAACTGAGTGGGTTCTATCAACCAGAATATTCTGGTTATTCAGAAACTCTGCATGGCATTCGTACCACTGGGTTGAATTCTATAAGCTATACGATACATTTGCTTTGTTTGTACTTACTGACTGTTGATGTTTATGTATGTACTTATAAACAAGACAAAAACCAGAGTTACAATATGTCGTTTTCCTTTGAAAGAAAATGTTCTGAAATAAAAACAATTAACTGTTAAACATTTTCTGAACAGCCGTACCATGACTTGACATCCACACCAATTCTCAGTGTTTGTCAGTAGGAGGCCTGGTGTGGATTTAGTTTGGTGATCAGCATGGCATGAATGTTGAGTTTAGGTCTGTTCAACGTGTTTGACTGGTTCGCTAGACAAGTCTACAGGGTGGGTGAAAAGTAACTAGTTATTAAAAGTTATCTATAGAACTTGTAGTATCACTGGAGTCATGATAAAAACAGTGTTTACATCGATATGCCTCTCGACCGCGAGAGGCAGTACGTGCCCTTTATTACTAATTTATTACCAATGCCTAGTTACTTATCACCCACCCTGTATATATATGGACATGACCTCTTACATAAAGCAAATCCTAATATAAAGACACGAGTCAGAAAGCACTGCTGTGGAGGAGCTGTGGTGTTTCGAGTGGAATACAGACTGTGTATCTGTGACGGATGTGCTATATAACAGTTAAATGATGGCTATTGGCAACAGATCTTACAATACAAAACTACAGCAGACATGACAACATCTCAAAACAGACTCTTCTGTGCTGAGCCTGTGCAATTACTGGAATTAGTCGTGTGTTGGGAGGTCGACATCACTGTAAAAAACTTTACTGCCTTAAATTTTTAAGTTTAATCAACTTGGCTCCACAAGTCATTTTAACATAACATTTTAAAATGACTGGTGTAAAAATAAGCCATTTTTAACCATTTTTTAAAAAGTTACAGCAACTGGTCTTGGGAGTTGATGAGTGGAAATTTAGGAATCAGTTTAGACTGTAATATGTAATTTAGTTTTATGTCTCGCATACTGCAAATGTGTAAGTTAAACTATTATTAGATGTTTATTTTTATTAAGGCTTTGTTAACTTTCAGCCCGTGACAAGTATGTTACATGATAATGCCAAACTGTTAATATTATTTCATATTTAAAAATGAGGAAAGAGTGCTCACAGGATATTAATATTACACCAGTTCCAGGTTTGGGAAACACGTCGTGTGGCAGCAGGTGTTTCTTGTAGTTTTATATCATCATCCAATTTACATTGTGCTTTTTTCTCATTTATGGTCAAAGAAAAAACATATACCCCACTTTTTAAACCCTAACCTATAGACTAAATAATACTGCAGCATACAGAGATCTTCTTAATTCCCTTATATAAACAAATCATAAAGGTAATGTGTGATGTATACGGCTTTCCATACATATTTGCCCTATTTTAAATGTAATTGTGGATCAATTATTTGAGGTCGATGTTTCTGAAATATGTCATTCAGTTTAAATAGCAGGGGGTTTATATGACTATAATTTAATTAGGTAATCAGTATCATATTTAAAAATAATCAAAAGCCCTAATCTTGATCTATATTTGATAAAATGATGCACTGATGAACTTTTTATTAAACTTTAATAAACTTGGCATGACATATTGTTCTTACATTCTGAGAAGTGAATCCAGTAGAGGAGCGAATAGTTTACTTGGTAAGTAAATGACATCATCCATTATCTACAGGTCTACTGAAGATGTTCTTTAGCATTTGTTTTGTAAATAGTAGGTGGAGACAATTCTTTTCTAAAAGTTTAGTTTCATTTCCCCAGTAGAACAACCTGAGATGAGCAGGTAGGTTGTACAAAAATACTGGCTTTATTATTCTGATTTAAAACAACAATTTAAAAAAAACAGAGTTTGTGTTTTGGGGAACCGTCATGAAATAGAATGTAAACAGGCATTAAATGTTTAAATTAAATCTGTTTTGTGGACATTCTGTCTTTTTCAAAAGTCACTGTCTTTTCTGCCTGTATATTTTATTATTATTGTATAATATTATTAATATAGTATTATGACTAATGTATTAATATTAATATATTATACATACAACATATTTTGCTTTGTGTAGCTGTAAATGTTTGTCATAGTTGGATGCATGAGGACATAAATGTTATTTAGAAAAAATAGATATTTCATCTCTGTTTAAACTTTTTATAATGTTTTGTTGTAATAAATATGGACGTAAGGGATCTCCTGATCAGGGTTCCCTTTGGTGAAGCTTCTTAAATTTTAGGGAAAATGTTCAAACTGTCTTTACCATTTTTTATGTTAATTAACTGGAGTATATGTGTTCTTTCGTGGCACAATATTTAGCAAGAAAAAAAACCCTATTTTTTGATCAAATTAATTGATAAAAGGTTCTGCCAGACATAAAATTATGCATGTACGGATGTAAACACTGTTGAGGTTAATGGTGTAAATGGTGATTATGATGAAAAACTATAAACAATTTGCAACATTTGTAATTGTAGATGTTTTCTTTACAGAAACAATAAAAAGCGATCTTCACGCCCTAAGATGGTAGGCCTATTGTTCTAATGTATATGAGTTATTCCAGTAATTGCAAACAATGTTTTTTGATTATGCATTCAACTGTAGTGTGACTGCTTTATTATTGACTATTTCTTATTATTGACCGAATCCTGCTCAGAAAATACTGAGAGACATGGAAAGAGGAGTTATCTTTAAAGAGGATGGAAGGAGTAAGGTGAACAGGACCACTGAATCAACTGAATCAATCATGAATGGTACTGTAAAACTCTACAGAAACACATTCTTATACTTTTCTTATTCTTATACAGATTCTTATACTTTGCCATTCAGATTATATATTGCCATTCGCATTTCAGAGTGTTCACAATTTACTGCTATCAGGATAAACAGACTGTCCTAGCTGTTTATTATTTAGCTACTGGATGAAGTGAATCACATTTAGTTGCAAGATTAAGAAAATAAAGTGAAAACATTAGGGAATTAGTTAATGCCCAGAACGCATACCAATATTCTATATTTGTTCTAGAATTTGTATACAGAAATGCATGTTTTTCAAATGTACACAGTTTATCCCACACAGGTCTGAAATATGATCTTGTACTTGTACAACTTGTATGTCCTTGTAGGGTGATGCAAAAGTCTGTATAGCATATTACATGTACATTATGTTGCACATTTTTAAATCTGTGTGGTACAATATACAGTATGAGTCCATGTCAAGTCATGAGTCATTTGTTTGTGATATAGGCGTGACACTGTAGCGAGAAACATGCATGCATATTCTGCTAAATATTTTTTAAGGGTGGTTCCACAATTAATGTTTGGTTCAAGATCACTTTTGGACAAAATGCTTACTGGATTAATGTATACAATAAAATGTAAATAAATGTAATGGCAAGATAAACAGAAACAGACACATAGACAATAAAAAAAGGCTTGATAAGTATTAAACCTACTCCATACAACGGCAGATACGCTGAGCCCGCTTATATCTCAAAGTCATCTTTTGTTACCAGAAAGCTCCCTTCCAGCTGTATCAAGACTGGAGAACAGTGACAGTGTAACTGAGTGTCAGAAGTGTTTGGATCCATTTGCAATGTTTTTAATAGCGTGGTCAAGCAGGCAGAGGTAAATGGTACATGGTAAACAGTAACAGCAGAGCCAAACAGTAATCGTGGTCAAAAATACAAGCTTGGGTCCAAGGCAGGAAGCAATCAATCGTTAACGAAATCCAAAATCAAGGTTGTGGCAGGCAGCAAAGAATCAAAACAAGGCAGTCCAGGTTATACACAGAGATAATGCAAACAACAAGAAAAACGCTCGTAAATGACTCACTAGGCAAATCAAGACTTTGCAGTGAGGTATTGTTTAAAGTTCGTTTACATAGGGAAGATGATGAGCTTCAGATGTAAAGACAGGATGTAATCAGCTTATGGAGCCGTAAGCCTCTTCGCCGTCGATCATGATTGGGGGGGGGGCCTGTTCACCGGGTACTTCCTCAGCCTCTCCAACTGGACCACCAGCAGGTTTAAGGAGGGACATGTGGAAGGTGGGAGAGATACTGTAATTAGTAGGCAATTTAAGTTTGAATGAAACTGGTCTGATTTGTCTAGTTATCTGGAAAGGACCAACATACCTTGGGCTGAGCTTTGTTGAGGGAAGTTGTAGTCTCAGATCACGTGTGGATAGCCAAACCCACTGACCCGGAGCATACGAGGGACCTGGGCGACGATGTGCACTGGCCTGCTCAGTTTGACGTTTGACTGCATGTGATAAATGAGTATGTGCTTGGTCCCATATTTCCTCACTTCTTTGTAGCCAATCAGTGACTGCAGGTAATGTGGTAGGTTCCCCGGACTAAGTAAAAAAGGGTGGTTGGAATTCTAGTATACACTTGAATGGTGTTGTTGAGTTGAGTTCTGTGTGTATTCTGCCCAAAAAAGGAATCTACTCCAGTCATTCTGTCTGTTGTGGCAGTAAGATCCTAAAAAGCGAGTGATCTGTTGATTTAATCTTTCGGTTTGACCAGTCGACTGTTTGTGGTAACCAGAGATAAGACTGATGTTGACTCCCAGACTCTTGAATAGAGCTGACCAAACTCTGGAGGTGTGTGGGGTCCACCGTCTGACACTATGTCCTCAGGAGGGACATAGAACCTGAATACGAAATTGCACAATGTCTCTGCTGTCTCCATGGAAGTGGGTATCTTAGGTATTGGAATTAAGCGACAAGCTTTGGAAAGCGATTGGCAATGGTTAAAATAGTAGTGTTACCCTGTGAGTTGGGAAGTCAACTGCTATGTGGGACTATGGGCGTTGGGGTGTGGGTAGGGGTTGTAGTAGTCCAGAAGGAAGTTGCTTAGGGCTTTTAGACATTTAACAGATCCTACAATTCTGAATATACTTGATAGTGTCATTGGTTAATGAGGGCCACAAAAATCGGTTTCTTAGAATCTCGACTGTGGCATTAATTCCTGGATGGCCGGAGCTAGGGGCTTCATGAACTGAAGAGATTGAACGGTTGCGAAGTGTTTCAGGAACAAAATTTTAGTTGTTGGGACAGGTAGCAGGTGGTGGTGTCTGCTCGTTGTGCATGTTGATCTCAGTGAAGATGTCCCATTGGACGGGAGCTAGTAGGAGGTGGGTGGGAATGATGGGTTCTGGGTCTGGCCTGGAAGATGTTTTGTCAGTTTGGCGTGAAAGTGTGTCTCCTTTGGTGTTCTTAGAGCCTGGACGGTAAGTAACAGAGAACTGGAATCGTGTAAAAAATAGTGCCCAATGAGCATGTCTGGGGTTTAGTCTTCTAGCTGCTCTTAGATACTCTAGGTTCAATAAAAACATTGAATGTCTGTCACTGAAATAGCTGGTTCCATGAAGAAAGACTCACCGAAAAAACATTAAAAATCATTTCCTTACAGCCATGGAATGTAACTGATTGAGGGATCCTGGTGAAACTTTAGCAATGCTGATGAGGAAGACACCATATTACTCCATGAGGGGTTGAACAATACTTATTAAGCCATATTAAAGCCATATTAAGTTGAACCATTCCCAGAACTGTTTAAATTGCAATAGTTTAGACAATAGAGAGTATTCACTGATGTCATTTTCTCACCAGAACACGCCCTCTCAGTCGTGGCAAAACATTGTGCAATACAACAGCCTTTAGTAGGCGAAACTACAAACCTAAAGTAAAAGAAACAATTATCTGCTTCAATTAAAGGCAGTAGGGCTTGACAGCTATACTTACAAAGCTTTTAATGTTATTATATATTTATACATTGGCGATATACGAATACATATTTAAGAGCTCCTTCGTGCCTGTATCAGCTGGAATTTCAAAGAGTATCTTTGCCTATCTATGCATTTAAACTTGCGTTATGGAGTAACCACATTTTAGAAAAATTGGGTGTAACCGCAGTGACTTCTGCCCACTGTGATGTCATTGCATACCATCTATTAAATGGAACCACCCTTTATACTGCAAATTAATAAAAAACTACAGCAAACGTGTGTATCGTTTTTTTTATAAAAATGCTTTTGTTTTTGGAATAAACGTTCTCTGAACTTCAACAGCTCCGGTTACACTGCAGACTCCAGAAACGTCTGCAGAAAAGATTTCCACAGAGTAAGTATAACCTTGGTGCCTACTTTTAAACAAGTAATAGGTGTTTAGGAATGGAGCATCATCACAAAGTATCATAGAAATATGCAATCAGTACCCCTGAATAATGCAACTATTCACAATTTTGGATACCAAGAATTCACACTGATCTGTCACAACAATAAAAAAACTGCCTAAAACTGTGTAAGCCCATCTCGTGCTGCCAAGACAGCCGTGATGCATTGAGGCATGGACTCCACAAGATCTCTGAATCTGGCAACAAGACATTAGCCTAAAATCTATGAAGTTCTGCAAATTGTGAGAGGTGGATCTATGGATCGGATTTTTTTGCTTCAGCACATCCTCAATCAAACAGATACTCAATTTGATGGCCAAGGCAACACCTCGTACTGTCATGTTATAGGGCCACAGCCGCCCCCTGAAGTGTGACGTGGCGCAATGTTTTTGCCTGTTACGATGCCTGTGTCATCAGGGAACACCATTACCATGAAGAGGCAAACATTGTCTGTAACATTCTGTAGTTGGTGGAACATGAAATATTCAAGTAATGAAGAAGTAATATTCAGCAAGACCCAAGTTTCTCAGGAGAACATTGCCCAGAGCACAACTGCCTGTACTGGCTTATCATCTGACACAACAGCCTTCAACCTTGCTGCCCGCTCCTATATAATCACGTTCACTACACCTGTCAGCAGTTTTAATGTTGTGACTGATCAGTGTATTGGATTATGCTACAAAAGAAGATTGTAAAATGGAACAAAGAGGAAGATTGAGGCCTACATGAGTAATTCAGGAATTGTAAACAGGGATCATCACACTTTGAACTGTGAACAACTTTTTACTTGCTTTAAAGAAACCACAAAGACGGCAGTCTGTGCAGTGTATCTACACCATCCAAACCCACTTCAGAAATCCTCACGTCGAACAAAAACGATCAAACAGAAGAATCCGTCATGAGGTACAGAGCGCGAGCGGTTGTTGTTATGCGTTGTTCTCAATGTTGAATGCTTGCACAGGTTTGAATTGTCAAACGTTTCGGCAGCGTCATCAAACATGTTGCGGTCACAGCTGAACAGTCCTCTGTCAAGTACCTGAGGGTAAGTTTTTGCTCTTTATTGTAGGACACATTGCTGCAGGGATACACTGTCAATTCACATACCAGACCAATTAAATAAACAAGTCATTGGTCGAATTCAATGTAATCTAAGACATCCAATGCAAAAACAGACATATACACAGATAAGACTTGGTAAACATGAGATTTACAGATTCACAAGCTAGATGAGAGACTAAGGGAATATGAGGGAATATAGACAATTAGACAATGAACCAATTAGTGCAAATCCGACAATGGAGCCAATGAGAACATGACATGTGAGAGAACTGAGATGACAAGCATTACTATAAAACATTTTAAAATAAGTCACGAGTCCCAAAATCAAATGTGTTGAAATCTTAAATTTTCACATTTTATGTTAGACTACATAAATATAAATGTTTCACTCCTATTTCGATATTTAAAGACACTCAGCGAAATTTGAATGTGTCAGAGGCATGAACTGCCTGAATCATTTAATGAAAAATTATTATAATAAAAATCTGTTTATAATAAAAATGTCCAGTGTAACATTACTAGAATATTCAGGTATGGGATGAAAAACAACAGCATGGTGACCAAGAAGAAGAGACTGGGACAAGCTTGAACCCTGGGCCTTCTCTAGATGATGACAGAACACACTGGAACAAAAGAGGTTTATCTTTATTCTTTTGTGGCTATAAAGTGTAAAGGTTCCTCCTTTACATACCCTATAGTGCCGTTTAGCTTACTGTATTTTTGTCAAGGAAATTTTGAGTTAAATTAAAGTTTGACCTTAAACTTCTATGTGAGCTGGTCAAACATGCATGAACATGTGAACTGAACACTTTCGTTATATTCATTTACACCCAGTAAAATGTTAAAGCACATAAATAAGCGTGCATGAGCACTCGCAAAAATCTAAATCTAAATCATCTAAAAAAGCCTAAATTATGGAAGGGACACAGATATATATTTGTAGGCTAACTGCAGAATAGGACATTTCAATTGCCTGTTCTTTACTGTTCAACAGCTGTTCAAAATAAGCAGAGTGAAGAGAACCGTTCTGCTGAAGAGAATGCACAGCCATCTCTACAGACTTCTGAGTTACCCTCAAAGTGAGTTCTTCACCTCCCTCGGTTTGTAACATAACAACATCAACAAATTATTGTGTTTTAATCAGAGGACACTGTGAAAAAAAAACATTTTTAATGGACCGCCAGGTGAACAAGCATTAACAGAGGGAATCATTAAAATTGTGTAAACAGATTATTTCTGTTCTTCAATGAATTTCTATAAATTGTTTAAAGATTAAGGCAGTGAAATTATTACATGAAAGTAATCCGTCACTGACAGATTATATTGTTTTATGTCTTGCATCAAAGCTCTATTTGAAGCTAGTTCAAAACTAATCAAAACCTGTTGTGACGTTTTTAGTGAATACAATCTCGGGCAAAACTCTGTTCAGATAAAAGCTGTGGCCAGGATTGAAGTAAGTTACAATTTCTGTCATACCTCATTAATTCAGCCTCCTCACCTGCATCCATTTCAACAGACGGCACTTTCTTCTCGTATTTGTTTATTTGTTTCTGGCTAAATTCAGAGCAGAAAAAAAGCACATTTTTGTTTCATGTTAGGCAAAACATGTTATGCAGTTCTGTCAGTGATCGACAAATTTGCATATATTTTTGTGTAAATGTTTTATGTTTGTGTGTATGCAGTTTAAAATGTTTTGTCAGCTTATATTCTCTTTATGCAGTCTAAATCTGAGGTGAAGCAGCAGCTACTACAACTGGTATTTAATCTATCGGACCAACAACTGGATCAAAACTCCAAACCAACGGTTGACCCATTATTTGCTTTGACCACTGATAAAATTACAGATATTGGGGAAAAAAGTGAAGAAGACATCAACTTTCACAACACAAAAAATGCACCAATGGAAATCATTGATTTTTTCCACTATGCCAAAATTATTTCTGGTCTTATTGATCTGTGGTATCACAATCAAATGCAAGATATATATTTTAAGGTTGGTGAATTTGTTGTAGTGTTACAAAAAAATGACCTGTACTGTCATCCAGTCAATGAAGACGAGAAAGCAAAAAAGTTTATTGAGAAAAAGCAGTCCTATGCCAAATTGAAAACATCAAAAGGTTTTAGAAAACAATATTCAGAGATAGTTTGTAATTACATTTTGGGAAAGCAAGACAAAGTTTTATCTCTTGTAAAGACCCATCAGGATTCCATTGCAGTGTGTGCAATCTTATTCTCAGAGGTTATAAGGTATCCTAATATGTTTTTTCATAACATTCTGATGATACTTTGCTGTAAAACATGGGATGACTTTTATAATTATCATCCAATGGCAGCAGGGGGAACATGGAAACGTCAGGGAAAAGATAGGAATATATCACAGAAAGCAAATCAACTGGGGTGCGATGTTCCAGAGAAAGTTAAAAAAAGGGAAAATGAAAGTCGCATTTGGTGTTTGGAATTATGGAAGATAAGGATGTACACCCCCCAAATTGATTGTTAAAATTGTTAAAATACACCTAAAATACAAAATACTACACAAATAGCTGGTGTGGCTCTTTGGGACGGGTTCAGTGGTATGGGAGCTGAACACGCAGCGACCCCTGAACTTTGAACTAAAGAGAGACACTCAGTTGCTTGTGTGTAATTCATGGAATTAGTTAATAAAATTGTATGAAATGTATTGGCTTCATTGTGTTTCTTTATTAATTGTTATTGAAAATATTGTGCATTGTTAGTAAAAACATGATTACTAATATATGAAAGACATAACAACTGGACTGCAATAACATTAAAACTTACATTCCATATAATCAGTGTAATGAATAACAGAAATTATTTCTACATATAAACCATTGTGTAACCACTTGAACATACAGAGTCTGTACTGACTGAATACACTGAGCCTAAGGGTAAATTCTGAACCTCCCTACACAATTGTATCTTTTTATATGTATTTGTGCCATTTGACTTCGAGCTTTACAATAGCAATGTTTTAAATCGCTTTGGATAAGTGCACCTGTTAAATGAATATAAATGTATGTAAATACAGGGGACGTAATTAAGTCGAGGTTTATAAGTCATTTTGCTATAAGGTGGTGCAATTGTTTTCAGAATGTTTTGTTAAAACTTAATGTACGCCACACCACAAAAACAATGTCTATATTTGAGACAGAGCGTGCACTTGGGGTAGAAAAGATGACTTTGCAGTGTCAACAAAACACGTTTTCAGAATTGTCTAGTACATGAATGTGTGTAATTCATATAATTTTCTTTCCTATCATATTTAACATGAATCGGCTTTCAGGTTAATTCTAAAAGATCACTGATAGACTTTCAGCATTGAAATTCTAACAACTGGAATTTATTTGACATCTCAGAGCGTCTCACAAAGCACGCATGCCAATAACACTTTCATTACTTACATTAAAATGCCCCTTTTTACTTAAAAATACAATGTGAGATTTAGTGACACGATGCTCCTCTCAGCTCAATAGGTGGATTTGTGTCTCTGTAGGCCTCAGTCCTGGAGGAGCCCAGCAGGGGGCAGCACTGAACCTTTCTGCATCTTACAATGTGCATTTTGTCCCGTAGACCATTAACACATGCTCTTATGGCACTCCGGACCGCCGCTGAGGAAAAGTAGAAGATGATGGGGTCCAAACACGCATTTAGGGTGCTGGAAATTAAAGCGAAATTACGCCACCCCTCACTATTACCATGAATGAAACCAACCACGTGTGAGACATTATAGGGGCTGAAACTGAGGGTGAAAACCAGCAGCGTCCCCATGGCGAGTCCAATGGCCCTGAGTCTGCGACGGCGCCCGAGGTGAGGCAGATTGGACAGAATCCGAATGAAGTTTATATAACAGAAGCAGCAGATAAGGAGGGGTATGCAGAAAAGCAGGAGGAAAAGCTCCAGGCGGACAGGAAGTAGAATGTTCAGCTGCTCTGCGGTGAAGTTATCGTAGCACATTATTGCCGGCGTGTTGGAGTTGATGTTGTCCCTCGACTCGATGTTCGGCACAATGTACACAATGCTGAGGTTGAGCGAGCCCAGCAGCCAGAGGAAACAGCTTGCGATCGCGGCGTTACGCGGCCGACGACCCAGCGCGTATCTAATCGGAAACGCCACGCCCAGGTAGCGCTCTATGCTAATGGCTGTTAGAAACAACGTGCTAGTGTAGATGGTAGAGAAGAAGAGAAAACTTATAACGGGGCACATGTAATACGGCAGACTCCAGTTCATGTCGTCCAGCGCTTCCTTCATCTTGAAGGGCAGGACTGTGAGGAAGATGAGGTCCGATATTGTCAGGTTCAGCAGGAGAATGTCGATCGGGGTGGGCTTGCGCTGAACCTTTCGAATGAAGGTCAAAAATGCCAGGATGTTGGCGGGAAGGCCAATCAGGAAGGTGAGAATGTAGAAGGACAAAAGAAGCTGGCAGTCAAAACTGGCCATTAGTCTGGACCTCACAGATAGTCAAAGGTGGTAGAAACACAACTACAAACAGAAACAGCAGAAGTCAGCAGGAGTAAAGCAGAGCTATGATCTCTCTATAAACCTACAGTTAGCAACGGTTAACAGCAAAGAAACCAGGTTTAACCAATCAACTCCAGAGTGTTGACTTAACCAATGTCCCAGCTAACAAGTTCAGATTGTAAGAACGTTTCCCCAACGCTTCCATTAAGTTACAAAAACGTTATTTTGAAAGTTATAAGAATGATCAAAATGTTCAGTTTTTAACAGAAATTATAAACATTATTGTTTGTTTATCAGAACGTTATTCAGACATGTATTACAAAATCTGTAAAAATATAATGTAAAAATAGGATTATTGATATATATGATATATACTGTTATAAAAGTTCTACTAGCATTGCTACAAGAACGTTTGTTGATTACGTTGAGAGAACGTTTACAAAACATTTGTCAATGTTCTGAGAATGTTCCCGGTGATCTGGGCTAAAGGAGACTCAAACATAAGACAGTATACAAAATTACATTAAAGACTAGATGGTATTAAAAAGGCAAACAGGCTCTAGACAATTCATGCAGTAAAATGATTATACAGGCCTATTAATTAAACGACAACAATAATGTATAAAGCAGGAAAACCAACCTTTACGATATAGAAAACTTAGGATCCATAGCATCTTGTGTTTATACACACAGTCTCTACTGTTTTTCTTCCCCACTGACTCTGAATGCAGCGCTCATGCTACCTGATGAGTGAAGCGTCTCAAGACAGCGGAAATTGAATCAGTTCGGAACTCATCTGCATCTAAAGCTCGTCAAACAACGTCTCCAGGCAACCTGAGAACAGCCGACGGGGGGAGCACAGGAAGTTGGCTAAACTGTAGCATATGTGCAGGGTCGCCCCAAGAGCACTTTTCATATACTGGCAAGATAAGAAGTAATTGTTTGTTTTGTGTGTGTGTCTGTGTGTGAACAGGGAAATTTCATATCGATGGCACGGGTAACTTCAGCTACTTATCACGGTTACAATACATTTCTATACCTCTTTAAATACTGCAGGTGATATATGACTTCAAAGCAGGATAATGAACTGGGCGAAAGGTGAATCATAAACGGAGACTGAAATGCAGCGTGACAACCTGTACGAGTCTCCTGTATTTTAAAATGTTTGTACATGATTTAAAATGGCTTCTTTCATGTTTTAATGGAATGCCACATACATTTCTGATGAGGTTCCACTGGTATGTGTTTTGACAGAGCGTTTAGGATGATTAATATTCACCTAAATCATATCCAGCTTAATAAGTGATTCAAGGCACCGATATTTGCTATATTTATTTATTATAAAACCGAAAACACACGCTATTTCGTGCTGGGCTTCATTATTTCACATAATTACATAAAATAGAAGCATTTAATATAAACACGAGCAAGCTTGGTGCTTAAAGGTACAGAGAGCGTAGAAGTTTAACTGAATAGCCACACAATGCAGTATGTTTATATGTTTGTTCTGTGCATTTTACAACAACAACAACAAACTCGCTTTAAATAATCACAAAACAGGATTAAACCTTTGACACAGACTTTAAATGCCCTTCTCATCTCCCCAGAGATACAGTGAAATATAATGGGATCAAAACAAGCATTTAAGGTGGTCATCATTAAAGCTTTCATTCTCCAATCTGGATTCTCTTGTCTTATGTAGCCCACGATGTGTGACACATTGTAAGGTGCAAAACAAATAGCAAACACAAGGAGCGTCCCGAGCGCCAGTCCAATAGCCCGAATCCTGCGACAACGTTTGATAAGTGGAAGTTTTGACAATGTACGAATGACATTAATGTAACAAAAGCAGGAAATGATGAGGGGCAAAATATAAAACAGCACTGCGAGAGTCAGTCGTATTTTAAGCAAATCTTTAAGTTGCTTCTCGCTGAATTTACTGTAACATCTTTTGGGTTCTGTCTGATTGGTGATATTTTCTGCTTCATTAGAATCCATGTACACAATCTTGTAAACCAGTGTTAAAAATACTGTAACGAGCAACCAGATGGCAACACACATTAATATTGTGTAAATATTTCTCCTCTGACTTTTATATTTCACTGGAAAAGCGACACACACGTAGCGCTCAATGCTGATCGCTGCCAGGAACAGACTGCTGGAGTAAATCGGAAGAAAGAACATGAACAGATTGACGTGACACAGAATATAGGGCATCTTCCATGACATGTTATCTGCTGCCTCCTTCATCTTTACTGGTAGGAAGATGAGGAAGATGAGGTCTGAAACAACGAGGTTCAGCATGAATATGTCAATAGGGAGAGGTTTACTTCGAAGCTTCCGAATGCAACAGCAGAACGCCAGCGATGAGTTCGGGAAGCTGATCAGAAATGTAATAATGTAGATGGAGAGAAACACAGACGAGTCTTCTGACATTATGTTCTGCCTGTAACACACACACACGCGTCAGAGGAATTCTCACATTAGTTAATTAATTAGTTAATAGTTCATTAATATTTTAAACGTGGACTGAAACATCAGAAACCAGTACAGTTACAGTATTAGCAGCTCTTGTGGTTTCTTTGGGGACTTACCAAGATGTGTTTTCTGTTATCAGTCTTAAAAAAATCAATGGGCAGCTTGAATCAACACTTCCGTGACGGATTCAATAATAATGGCGATAATTTAACTACAGAAAACAGATTTGTAAAGATAACAGTGAACAAGAAGTAGCATTTAGTTATTCAGTAAAGTTAATACTCTAATGTATATATCATTAATGATAGTTACAAGTGATGATTAGATATATTATGAAAGCAACATAAGCACATCATACACATGAAACATTATAGACTATAATGTTGTTATACTGCTATCATCACCTTGTAGTTATCTGTACAATCTCAGAGTTACAGTACATTCAAACCTTCAAGAAATTAAATCAGTTAAACATTAAATATTTTTAACAAGAAAAGCAACAGAATATTGT
>JAZGTJ010002046.1:0-35447 GCA_036877575.1 Botia almorhae
AAAACACTCGAGCAGGAGGAGACGTTCAAGATGAATGAATGAATCTCAGAAAACACTCGAGCAGGAGGAGACGTTCAAGATGAATGAATGAATCTCAGAAAACACTTGAGCAGGAGGAGACGTTCAAGATGAACGAATGAATCTCAGAAAACACTCGAGCAGGAGGAGACGTTCAAGATGAATGAATGAATCTCAGAAAACACTCGAGCAGGAGACGACGTTCAAGATGAATGAATGAATCTCAGAAAACACTCGAGCAGGAGGAGACGTTCAAGATGAGCGAATGAATCTCAGAAAACACTCGAGCAGGAGACGACGTTCAAGATGAACGAATGAATCTCAGAAAAGAGGCAGACAAAAAGATTTGTAGACAGATTAGTCTGTATGATTCATACAGAAGATCAGATGGTTGATGTGGGTTAGCCTAACCACGCAAAAATCACAAGTCAGGGACTGTGATTATGTAGGTGTGATTATCTGCATTTGTAGGGGACAAATCAGCCCGTTTTTGAGGGCACAAATTGCTTTAATCTCACTAGCATTATGATTCTGTTCCAGTTCTCCCTGTTTTTTCTTTAAACCACCAAAAATCAAAAGGACACAATAAGGCAGCACTGCTTCAGTCAAACACACCTACTACACAAACTACAAACAGAAAGAACAGGATGACAATTGAATAGCTGTGTTTACTGTTGTGATGTAAGCAGTGGCTGAAAGAGAATTTCTATAACAAATTGAAAGCGTTTTTCACTCTAACAAAACAATTAAACGTTATGTTTCACAGTTATGTTCATGATTTAATGACAGGCTAGGATATGACAGGTCTACAGCAGGAACGGTACAATAGCAGCTAATACAACAACAGCCTTCTTAGTAAGACAAGCTACAATCTCTCCGCGAATGAGCCGCAGGTGGTGCCAGCAATCAGCTCTCTCTCTCCCTTCTCGCTCGCTCTCTTTCTCTAGTTTAACAGAAATCACACTATACATACACTGTTTACACAGCTCTAGCACACTAAGACAAAAGTATATGTTCATGAGAACACAACATGCCAGTGACAGACACACACACACACACACACACACACACACACACACACGATACCCAGCAGACAAGCATGAAGAAACATAATTGAAAAACTGTTTTTTTAAACCAGCCCCCCCGTATCACCTGCTGACAATTTCCCAAAGCCCAGACTGACTGATTTCCTGGCAGGCTGAAGCAGTTTTGTTCAGCAAGGGTAGAGATAAACTAGAAAACTCTTCAAAACCCTTTAATAACCCAGGAAATCCTACTGTTTAATGGTGGCTACATTAAACGCTACATGATCAGTGTCTCTGTTCTGTCCTGCAGTCTCACTGATACAGGTGCCGACATGAAGAAACACTCTGATCCTTCACTGCACATTTATAATTCATCTGATAAGAGAATCTGGAGTCAACGTCTCTTTCCTGCAGTATGAGATTCCTGGATAATCTCCAGTGACCGTCAGCGATAAACTCGTCAACTGTAATCTGCTCGCTGTTGCTGGAGTCATGAGACCTGCTGAACAAATACAACACAGACCACCAGCACACGGAACAACTACTGATTCTGACAACTGCAGCACTGAGAGACTGAAAGCATGAGCTGGTCCAGCTGCTGAGATCTGAGATCAGGAATGGCAGTGAGACTTAGATGCTGGTGAAGCAACATGCTCGTGCCTCGTGGAACGGAAACATTTTTTCTGCAAACATGAATAATTCATTATTCTCCTAAATGAGTGGAATCAAAAGTGATATACAAGAAGAGATATGTGGACAATTCTGAAGCAACAGAGGTGGATTGTTTGGTGTTGATTATCTCTGTGCGCCTTCAATCAGAGATACACAAACTTCACCAAAATATAGGGAAGACCACAGGAGTGAGACAGCAGCAACCGATCGCAGTGATGAAGAGAAGACGGAGGAGGCTGCAGAGAGATGAGAAGAGAAAGATGAAACAGATCGCACACACCCACTCGGAATGTTGGGAAATTGAATAGGGGCTATCCGGCTTCATTTATTTATCCGTGTTCAAAATAAATGACTGGCTTGCGAGCCCGCTGGCATCTCACAGGCTGTCAGGAACCCACAGAGAACGGAGAAGCATCCCCACTATCCTGTTATTAAAGACCTCAGTCTTCCCCAGACCACACACAGAGAGAGAGAGAGAGAGAGAGAGAATAGTGGATAATGGTAGTCAGCGCTCGGCTACAGCGTGACTACTGGTTAAGCATTCTGAACACAGACCTGTCTGTCTCATAGCTTTAATTATGCAGAGACACACAGAAGAGACGAGAGGCAACAGAACAAAGAAGGGAGATTTAAGTCAGGGTTCCTCAAATAGTTTTCACCAAGAGCCAAATTCTGCCATCAATACAAAGCCAAGAGCCACCGACCATAATGTTTGCTCTGTTATTATATAATTATTATTATTGTTGTTGTTTTGTAAAAAAACTAATTAAAAGTTATGCCACATTCCTGATAAAGGTGTAATTATGAGGCCGAAAGTATAATTTATACACAGAACCTCATATGTATATTCATAAGAGAATACATTAGGAGTTCAAACTCTTGCAGTGTCTGTGTGGAAATAATAAAAAGGGATTAAAGCAACTATGAATGAAACGGACACGTCCAGCTTTCATGTAAAGTGTGACTGACATAGTTTATAACATCACACAATCTGTCAGAGAAATGAGATTCAGAGTTGCTCTGCAAACACAACCGTAAAATGTTTGTCCAATCACTATGTTCAGCTGTGGTTCAGTTGACGTGAGGGCGGGAGCTTATGCTTTTAAAGCTAGCCTGCTAATGCTAGCGTCTCTAAAACTGCCACAGATGTCTACTGAGGAAATGAAACCTCAGAGGATTGCAGTGGAACAGTTTGTTTTCTCTGCACTGTTTCCTTCAGAATTCACACATTCAAGTTCAGCTCGAAGAGAAAAATGACAAACAATCTCAAGTGTTCAATGGACTCACAAAAGATGGAAGTTCTACTAGATCAGTGAAGTAAACAGAAAATCACCCATTTATACAGAGAACACAGCAAATAAACGGCTTTCTCCTCCACTGGCTGATTATAATAAAGTTAGAAGTGGGATATGAAAGAACTTTATTAATGGTGTTTGCTAAGGGCAACATTTTGAATAAACATAAACCTGTAATAAACTTCAGTCTGCAACTTCCTCAAATACCTCAGTCCAGTCAAACACTCTGTCGATGTCTGTGGCCTCAAACACTTCTTGAGAGATTGGATGAGAACTAGCCAAACCGTCCAATAGCATCACCTCATGTAGAACATCAGTCAGAAATCTCTGCTTCTCCTGCCGATATGAAAGAGAGACCAGAGTTACATTTAGACTCTCTTTGTTAGTCTTTATATATCACTGCCAACCTGCTATTAACATATTGTACCTTTAAGCTGAATTGTTTAGGAAAAATCCTAATCCACAATTCCCACACCTGCTGAGCACAACTACAGCAGCTACTGTACCACAATCCCGATATCATGATAAACTGATGCCACACATACAATATAACACAAGCAGCCTATAGGAGAGAAATGAGTGAGGAGAGATGAATGTTTCTGTTTGCTTCATTATGTTATTTTGGTTACACTTTATTTAACAGAACTTTGCAACTACATGTTAACCAACTTCCATAAACTTGCAGCTACACGTTGATTAATAATAACTAATATTAGAGCAGGAGTGTCCAAACTCGACTGCGTCTAAACGAGTTTAGATGGAACTTGCCTCAACATTTAACACAATGTATTAACATTTATATTAATAAATGTCCAAATATACTGATAATCATCTTTTGCAGTCATTGTTTTCCTGTTACTCATTCAAAAGCGTCAGTATGCTCGTTACTGTAATACAGAATGAATTAAATATTAATCGCACTGCAGGTTCATATGCCGTAACATCTTCATAATGGGACCGTGCTGACTGATCAGATTCCATGTGGAACGAGACAGCAGGAAACTATCAGGTGTTCTGATCCATTTTTTGCTTTGATTCTTGAAGTTCTTTATTACACCTTTATCCTCAGAGTTATGAATAATTCTTACTCATTAGATCTTTGGCAGCTTGATTACAATCTTATTTAAGACATTAATCCAACAGAGCAGATATTTTAATCACAGGATTCTGACTCAAACAAATAACATACTGAGATTAACCCAGAAACCAACATTAATCAAAACCAGTGAGAGTTTTATGTCAATATAAGATAATATCTGTACATCTAGTGAGCAAATCTCTGAACATAGACCAAACGCAGACCAAACAAAACCAGACGCCATTTTTCAGTTAAAACTGATTCATGATGTTCCTAAAAGTAGACAGTATATGTATGAAGCATTTTTTATATCACTTTGGTTTATACAATAATATGGAAATGTGACTCTTGTTACTTTTATGACTAGTTATGACAAGTTAATACAATTTCATGGAGCAGACAAAATACAAAAATCAATACAGTTGTTACAGCCTTATACGCTGCAAAACATTTTTGCTGTGTTATATTTCATTAAATTGTATGTGCAAGTTCAATTTCAACTGGTGTTGAGTTGTAGTAACCTATATAAAAATATTACATGGTTAAATAATTAATTACATAATTAAAACTTATGACGAGTTAACGTAAAAACCTGATCACATTATTTGTTTTTGCAGTGTACTAAACCGATCTGTTGTTGGGTGACTGTACGCACTATTTGTAAAAGAAATACTTAAAAATGGCTATTAAAAAATATTTCTCACATGATTGTCGTCTTAAAATGAATCGCTTTGTTTTCCTTACCTTGTAAATCACATGAATAAAAGCATCTGATAAATGTCTAATTTTAAATAAATGATTGAATGAGCTCTTATAAATCCACTCTCTGTTTGTACGGGCAGAAAGTAATGAAGGGTAAATTCCCTACAATGGAACTACATGTATGTTCAATAACTTCTAAATGCATCATAAAAAATAAAATTATTTGATGGACTGTTGCAAGTGCTACACAACGGCCCAAAGTAATCTGTGAGGCAGCTGACGTGAAACCTAGTTATAGAGTCAAGCAAAATCTACAAACACAATTCAAGCTCAACTCCTAATTCCTAACAAAAACGATTACTGACAGCAAAGATCACAGAACTGTATCACATCTCATTATGCTGCTAACCCGCATACGTATACAGTTCTCTCAGGAGAGCTTTGAGTTTCACCTTTCAGAATATCAGCACCGCAGACAGAATAACATTATGCTAATTGCTAGCACCATCACACTCAAAACACATGCTGTTCTTGATGGAGAGCTTTTTGTTTTCAAATCATTCACTCCTGGATTTGTTTATTAAGAGCGTTTTGGGTGTGTTATCTTCTATAACACAGGAATATTACGAGATGATGATGTTGGTGGTAGGAAATGGTCTCACAATATACAACCACGCAGAGAACTTTCTGAACCTATCGACTCCTGTATTTAAATACAGTGGTACATGAATGTGATAATACAGCAACACTTAATTTGGTACAACAGTATTCTGATATCATCACAGTGGAAATAATGAAGGAGACAAAAAATAACAACTGCACTCTGTTCTGCCGTCTTTAGCTCTTAAAAATACAACAGAATGAGGCTTCTGTTTCTCCACAGCTCATGTGCAGATAAAATCACAATAATATAATATCATAACATTGTGTGTGTGTGTGTGTGTGTGTGTTGCAGTAGTCACAAAACATGCACAAATGATTTACACAGACTATGAAACAGATGAAAGTCAGTATTAAGTACACCAAGCATACAGAGCATGTACTGATTTCTGTTGCATCATATTTATAATAAAATGTTTGTTGTGCAACTTGTTTCACTCATGTTTGATGCACAAGGCCCACAGATCCTTCCTTTGATTTTCTGGAGTGTTTTGTGTTTGACTTTTTCAACTGTCTGTACTGTCAAGTCTGTGTTTCTGCCTGTTTTTGACAGCAATATAAAACAAATATTCATATTCTCTCTTAGGTCCTTTAAAGATATTTCTTTGCTTTATGTTTCTAAATTAAACTTTTGCTTTTGCTTTTGGTTGCATTTAATGTTTATAACGTTATTCTAGCATGTTCACTACCCAGTTTGCATTGAATGACTTTTTTGGATGGTTCTGCGGTAAACTGCATATAAAGACTCCAGGTTTGGAGCCTGTCCTGGTTTGTGCCGCTTTTTTGGCTAATGAGCATCACATTCAAATAGCTGTCAAACACACAGAACTGCAAACGCAGCACAACGAAATCAATACGGGGTATAATCCCTAATTTACAGCATGTTTTTAGAATGCACTCATACTGTAAATGAGTTATTACTTGACTCTCTGGAATACTTGATTCTGACTGGTCAGTCACAACATTCTGAAGTCAGTTATTCCCCAACAATGACCACTAAACTTATAACGGACTGCTCATCCTGGTGCAGTGAGTCTTCTTGATGGATATCTCAAATTTGTATCCCTCCGCTCCAAACACTGATGCATTCCCTGCTTCTATGTGCACGTTCCTCATCATTAGCACTCAGTGGGTGACAAGTGTCACCCTCCACAGTTTTACTGTAACCTCACTGCTGACCTTTGACTGAATGTCACTGTTAATATTAGAAGAAACCGGATACAAAACAACAACAGCAGCAAATACAGTTTATTCATTCAGGAGAAACTGTGTCCTGTTGTTTTAGGGATTTATGGCTGATCTGAGTTCACATTTAATTCTGCAGGATGTTAAATGAGCTGTTAGCCGTGTAACCTACACAGTGTGTGTCAACAGCCATTAAATCAAATGTCTGCTGTTGCTTCTCCACTCAAGTGCTGGTCTCAGATCAGTTCCACCATTACAGAGACTCTCAAACCCGTGATACTTCAATACTGACAAACACTCGACATGAGTGTTGAGACATGAGAACTATAGAGAGGAGACCTGTGAAATATCCTCACACAGGCAACATGTTTGTGTATGTGTTACTGGCTGATGTGATTTAGGACTTTATACTGACACCTGCTGGTGTGGAAGCATAATCACACAGAAGATTTTAGTTACTGATGGCTTTTAAGAGACATTATTTAAAGGCATATTTATCACAAATGACATGCAATTTTTGGATGTTGTTAGGGTAATGCACAGCTGGTTTTGATTTCATAATAATGCTACAGACATGTTTGTCGGCGTTAGTATGGGGCAGTATAAACTAGCCTTAATGTACATCACAAGCACAATAAACACAAATAAACAAATTACAAATATATGCTCTGTGATAAACACACAAACACACACATCTGATCTTCACTCTCTGCTTCTACTTAAGCAACATCACACATGCCTGACACACCAAACAATCGATCAGTCCTCTCCATTTAACATTTGTTGTTTCCTCGTATCCTCTCGCTCAATAAGGCAAACGGTGCTTTATTTATAGTGCTCGTATGGCGGATCCTTTAAAGGACCGATGCTATTGGCAGGCGAGTTTTCATGAGGGATTTCAAACAAACGAGAACAAACACCTTATTGATCAAACTTTAACCCTGATCAGTGATGTCATTAGGAGAAGAGTGTTTCTATAAAACATGGGACACTGGGCACACAACAGTTTATGATACAATATGATGGAGCTTGTGTACAAGAGGGGACCGACTACACATCCCTGCGGGGCACCTGTGCTGAGGGTGAATGCTGACAACGTGTGGTAACCAACTTGGCCACCTAAAATTTGCCAAGCGGGAAGTCAGGAATGCAGTTACACAGGTGAATGTTCAGTCACAGACGCTTCAACTTTTTGAACAACTTTAAAACTGAACAGTTTATTGTATTGCCGCTGTTCACTGTAGAATGTGTTTATATAAGGATGTGGCTTATGCCAATGAGAGTTTATTTACTGATTACTTTACCAGCTGAATGTTAATCTGTTGCACCACTGAATTGAAATGCAAAGAGAAGTTTGTGTAATTTGCATTGTGATATCACGGTTCAGTGCTGAATGAGGTGCTCTCTGTGACCTCAAACACAAGCACACGCATTTGGACAGAGGTAGCACAGTCAGAAGAGGAGCTACAGAACAATGAGAGTGATGTGACTTCCTGCATACCGATTATCTTCATCAGCCACACAAACTGTTCTGAGATGAGCTGGAGGAGATTCCAGGTTGCTTTGTTCTGAAAGAGCTCTCAAGGTTGGGCTGGACAGGGGAGAAGAGGATGGAAATAGGGTTTGCTCCAAAGATGGATTTTGAGTGTGAACAGCATGAATTGTATATCTACAGAAAATAATCCATGTGAAGGAGAATTCTGCTTTGGCTTGCAGGGGATGATGGTTGAATCTTGTTTCAGATTCTCTCATTGGCTGTTTCTCTGAGTGCTGTGATGGTGTCTGATGAGTCTTTCATTTGGGTGAATCTTTGCTCTTTGACTGGGATGTTATCAGGATTTGACGTTTTTTCTCACTGTGCATGTAGCGTTTCTATGTCAGCTTGGATACGTTTCCTTGAAGTTGCACACAAGGTCCTAAAATTAGTTTTAAATGTTGCAAAAAACGCTTTCAAACGCTGACAAAATGAGAAGCTTAGGGCATTTTCACACGACAGGTTTTGATGTGCAACCAAAACTCTCATTCTCCGTCTATCTCAAGCTGTGCGTCTGAAACGGTCTCTTTATTTTTAGATACTATTCCGATTACTAGTACATAAGATCCATACTGACACGAGGGGATCAAATACAGCAATATGCTGCATCAAACCCAACAGTGCCTTGACAAAGACAGACCACCACCATTCGAACATTATAAATGAATATTACAATTACTGCCGCAAAGGTTCTTTGCTCAACTTTGAGCCAAAAACACATCAACAATGTGTTGAGCAAAACAAGATGCGTATCTCAAACAAAAACAGATTTTTTGAGAAAACACTTAAAGCAGCAAACGAGAGAAAGACAATTTTATAAAAAAAACACATTATGTAAGAGGGAAAAGCTCATGTGTTAGAGCACTGAATGTGTTAGAGCACTGAAGTCTGAAGATTGCTGGGTCAGCAGCTGCTGACAGACATGAAAACTAGCGTGAAAACTAGCGTAAAATGGAGCAAGACTGTGAAAGAAGCAAATAAATAAATAAGGAAGGAGAGCAGAGGAAAACAGAAAGAAAAACAGACACTTCAGTGTAAGTGAAGCTGTGGAGAGCTCAGCTGAAAGTCAGGATCTGTGTTAAATATGTATGAGAGTTTTGAGGGGAAAGATGCCACTTTAGCTGTTTGACTTACAGAGAGACTGTAATGTCACGATTCTGATAAGACTAAGACGAGATCTGCGGTCACTCTTACATAAAACTAATCGGAATCAAGAAATTTTATATATCTTTGATTTATCGACTTTAAAGTTACTAATAATGTAAGAAGTTAACTTACAGCCAAGCAGTTTTACTCAACAAAATGGATTTAATTATAGGGATGTATTAGCTTGTATTTATAAAATCAGTTCAAGAAGGATCTTAATTAGAGTTATGAAAATGAGACTATATAACATAAAATTAACACATCTAACCAGCTAAATGTTCTCCCAGGTCAAAACCAGGTTAACCTGGTTAATGTAAGTCCAGCTGGTTAACGCAGCTATATCTAAATATACTCCTAATGACAGAAATTAACATCTGGAATTAACATTTCAGAGTATAAATATTATAATTATAGCATGAAAATACTCTGAGGTTCTCAAAATGAATGCTGAGTCATGAGAGGGAGGGAGGACAGCAAGAGATGAAAGTCAGGCTGAGACAGAAGCCTGTTTTCAGTGCACATATCCCCAAGTGAAGAGCGATCTGGAGAGCTCCATTATTGCTTAAGTGAAGCAGAAAAACACAAACAGCGTTTTAAACACAAGAGGCCAGACAGCACACACAGACATAACTTTATCAGTGGCTTTGTCTTAGTTTAAAATGTATGGCAAAGATAAAACCAGTTTCAAACCACATTTTCAAACAATGTGGTTGTGTGTGTGTGTGTGTGTCTAAATTCTGCTGTAACTATATTTGAGCTGTCAAAACCTCCAAGAACAAGACAGTTCAGGTGACCCTGCTGGGTTTACCAAACTTTCATCTTTGACCTGAAGATGAACTCAACAGCTGTTCTCCAAGCCAGGTAACACCAGTCTTAAAAAATGAGCACCTGAAAGGAGCACTTGATCTTTTATGTATTTAAAACAATCTAATACATTGGCAAGCCAAACAATGACTCCTCAGCCATAGAAAATCTACCACAAGTCATTTTGACTTCCAAAATGATTGGCTCATTGTTCTATTAACACATGATTAATGTAACTACTTTATAATCTGACCACTCTGAATATTGGCTTTAAATTCCAGAGCAATTTCATTACTTGATGCAGCGATTTGCATAAATACATTTTGATGCATGACCATAGATGACTATAGCTCCACGCTGATGACCATAGCTCCATGCCGATGACCATAGCTCCATGCTGATGACCATAGATGACCATAGCTCCATGCCGATGACCATAGCTCCATGCTGATGACCATAGCTCCATGCTGATGTAGTTTTGGTTAAAAGTTTTAATCTCTTACCAACCAGATTCTTCATGTTTATGCTCAGAGTGGTTGTGATCGTTTCTTAATGTACGAAATCAACAAGCTGTTTGTCGTCACAAAATACATGCTAAAGCGCTAATTATTCACACAGCCTTAGGAGTTTAATGTGATATGTAGGAGCTGTTGAGGCAGGCAAATTTTCATGAATCATAGATAACACGCTGCAGTGATCTGTATTTTAAGTGGCCAGCAATTTTATCAGCTCTGATTCGGAGCTTGACAGGTTAAATTCATACTTGGAGGACAGAGTGGCACTGTGCAGAATGTAATACTAGCATACTGCTTACTGAATACTGAAAAGTATACACTGCATACTGCATACTGTAAAAATAGCCCACACTACACATCTCATATAGTTTATACAGTATGCTATACCGACCCATGACCTCATTATGTTGTACGTTTAAATCATACATCAAACAACGAGCGCGCAGTCACTGGCTGACACTGATTAAACTTTCGTTCAATGTAACTCCCCTAAACCAGATTCAAAGATCAGCCCAGACATCAATACAAATACAGGCCACTTGACTTATGCTCATAAATACACTTATGAACCAGGCAAAAGCAAAAAGGGTCAAAATGAGACAGTGTAAAACCAGAGGTGACTGATCAATACAATTAATTAAGAATTCACATAGCAAGTTAAGGCTCCAGTTCTGGTTGCTGATTGGTCAACAGTCATGATGTATTCACAATATAGGCTCCGCCTCTAACAAAATGACATTTAGCTGAGAAATGTCGTTTAATGACATTCAGCAGAAAGAAACAGAAATAGACAAAGAAATCACTGTGATAGAGAGAAAGAGACTCTACCAGACTCCCTAAAAAGCAAATGTGCACCAAAGAACTGCAGTGTTTGCATAACATTAGCTTTCCTGTTTTAATCTGCAGACTTACAAAACAGACCCTGACAAGACAGAGGAACTGATGATGTTGTTACTAAAACTGTAATTTCACGCCATGTTTGTATTAACCCTCAGTCAGATGTTATTAAATTTATCACACTTTAATCCAGCACAAATGAGATTATTACTCTGAAATCCACACAAATTAAAAGCAGTCTACGATGCTGTATCAGATCAACATGTCCTCAGCTCAGCACATCTCCACCTTCAACATATTTGATCTGTCCATATTACAAACATTTACATTTAGGCATTTGGCAGACACTTTTATCCAAAGCGACTTACATTGTATTATACTACACATTGATCACTATACATTGAGTATGTGCAATCCCTGGGATCGAACCCATGACCTTGGTGTTGTTAACACCATGCTCTAACCACTGAGCTACAGGAAAGCTGTAAACAGAGACACTTTGTGTTATTTGAGAGCGAATGAATTCTTGAGTTCTTCACTTTACTCACCGAGCTCCTCAAATCCTCTTCACCAGCACATCACTGTCTGACTGAAGGAATTTATCCTAAGAGACCATAAACACTTAAAAATCAGCCCCCCATGGTGAGCAGAGGAGAATCTGGCTTGTTTTTAAGAGCATCTCTCATTGGCTCTGGACTCTTTACAGTTAACTGTAAACATCCAATCAGCATGAGGTGTCAGTGTGTCAGGTGATGAATGGAGCTCCAGTAGAGCTCTGACTGAACTCAGTGACTGTTTCTCAGATGAATGACTCTGATCTACAGCACAAACTGAGACTGAATGAATATCTCTAATAACAGCAGTGACTGACGGACAGAAAACTTATTTTTAAGCAATATATATTTTTAAGCAATCCATTTTTAACAGGAGGGTCCAAATGACACCTAACTTGCACCTAAAAACTGAGGCCAAATTACAGAGGGTGAAAAATGACTAACAAAGATAATTGCTTTATTTTTTACAGAGGGAGAAACACAATAACAGTCTTACCAATTTCTTTGTAATACATATATTTAACCCAAATCTGAGGTGAAAGTCATTTTGACTCCCCTCTACAAAATAGTGGATTACACAATAGTGGTTATTTATTCTTGTGTATCTCATTTTCATTTAAATACCTATTTCTCCAGATAAAGAATGATCAACATCAACAAGTTTAATCACTCCTTCCTTTCCTGAAAAGCATCTGTTAGGTGTTAGCATCTGTGCTGTGGTACTGTGGTTCAGTGATAGTATACAAAGTTTACACTAAATGATTCACCTTTAAACTACAGCAGACGTGCGGAAAACATCACAGCCATGTTCTTATGTGGCATTTTGTCTGATGCATATAATCTGATTCCCTCAGCCATCACTAACTTCTAAAAGGAAACAGCAGAGTTCTGGTGTTCTGAATCTGTGGTTCAGCTTCTGGTTTTAGCATCTGCAGGAGGAAACAAAGATGGTGGTCTAAATCGATAAGTGCAGAGCACTGCAGATTTCAGAAAGAGAGACTGAGAGATGGAGAGACATGAATCCAGCTCTTAACACGACACGACCACACACACACACACAGCTGTGATTAAACACACTGAAGGTCAATGTGTTTTACTTCAGAACAGACACACGGCTGCTGACAGAGCTCTGAAAGCACAGAATGAACACAACTGAATCACTCAGCACAAGAACACATTACAAGAACATCACCATCAGGGCCAACAACAAACAACAAACTCTACCAACAAAACACACAACACGTTCTTAAAGCCACGTTATCACATTTTCACAATCACAACACACACTTTCACTGATTCTACCTGACGTGTATGAAGATGACGCATTAAAACTGTTACTGTAAATACAAATAAAACCTTTGCAGACACCTGCATGATTATTAGCACATTCCAGAAATAAATGTTGAAACCTGCTGCGCAGAAGCGTTAAGAAACTTTTTTTCTCAGATGTGATGCACAGTACAAAGTTTCAGTAAAAACAGCAACACAGCCGTCAAACAGCAAACACAGACGTCAATTCAACCTTATAAAATTACACGTCAGGTCAAAGGTCAAAGTTCAGATTTGAGAACACAGAAGATTGACATCAAGCAGCAAGTCTGTGATGCTTTCGTTTGTTTGCCTCATTTCACATCACTAGATATACATCCTGTTTTCACACTGATGGTGAATTTGCTTTCAAACATCCCTCATATGACCTTGATGATCAGCTATAAGAAGTTCTATAAGAGGTCCTGTTGTCCTTGGGAATGTATTTTATTAAGGGCCCGTCCCAGTTCATTCCGAGTCATCCAGACACTACAGTAAATCACAGACACACGGGTGATTTAAAAATGTGATTTCTGAGGTAGTGGGTTATGATAGATGCTGACAGTATATGATGTGTTTGGAGAGAGAAAGACAGGACGAGAGAAAGAGGAAATAAAGAAATAATGAAAAAAGGAGAAGAGAAAATAACAGAAATGACAGCATCACAGATTGTGTTTATAATAATAAACAACTTTACCAGTGAATTTAGAACTATGAATTATTGAAGAAAATCAATCATTCATACATGACACGGAGCTTTGATTCGTTTGATTTAATTGATCTGTTTAGTAAAGGATTACTCAGTAAATATTAATCCATGGCATGTAATATTTTGACCTTGATCACTATTTATGTGTAAAATATTAACACAATGTATCTGGGAAGGTTTTTTTTATTTGGTTGATTTGACACAGAATGAGACTGGATCTCTTCTCAGTGTCCAGCTCGTGAAACACACCCTGCTGCTCTTTTAACAGAAATGAAAGATTAAACAGAGACTGGAGCGACTCTGGTTTAATGTATCATTGATCTGTCTGTGAGAAGCACTTATTTCTGATCAATATCACAGAGAGATCACTCTCCTCTCTGAGGACATGCTAAATGCTACTTAAAGCACTCACACTGGAGTCATCACAGAAGCGCCTTTCCATACTAAACATAAACACAAACAGAACACGTCATATATTTCTGCAAGATGGTGTCGCCGATCCCTCGCGCTAGGTGCTTTATATCAACTACAGTTTTTTAAAGGAGGGGTGAGCGAAACTATGTTTTCTTCTCACATCCTTTCTACATGTAATGACGGGATGTCATACTCGGCTGTCAAACCACGTATGTGTTCATGTGTCGGAGGAGGCGTGGCTTTTGGGGAGCACTCTGAAGGGAGGGCGGGATCTTACGCTGTCAAAACTAGCTTGCTGTTGCTAGCCTCTCCGAAATCGCCTACCGTACCTTTAAGTGTCCATTTTCTCATCTCACTCCGAGTAGAATCTTATTTGATTTACAAATTGACTGGATGTGCGAGCAGCAGACAGTGAAAAAGGCTTCAGTCGCTTCCGGAATTGAAAGTAGACGGAGAGTTAGTGAGTGACGTGGTGCGACTCACTGATGTGTGGATGGAATGAAAGAGTGAAACATTCACTCTGCACTGTTTGATGTATTTCTCTGTTTTGTGGGAGCTAAACAGCGTCCTCACAACAGCTCCCAGATCATCAGATTCTTGCCGCTGAGGGCACTGGTTGACGTAATCATTTGCAAAACTCACTGTAAACAAACACACACTCAGCTGGGCCAGGTAATGACTTTTCAATGGGGAAATGAGGGTGGAAGTTTTAAATTACAGAAGAAAAGATAATGGTTGAAATTTTGTTTGTGTGTGAGTATTAAGCGGGTCTTAACCTCATTAGCAAACAGAGCAATGCTTTTAAGAGAGTGTGTGCACACAATTTTGCATGCACACTGCAAAGCACACTCATAAATAAACGCATATATTTGGGGGAAAGTGAGCAGGCAAAGGAGAAAGTGCCAGACAGAAGCTCAAAAAGAATGATGGCTGAACACTGACAGGAACTCAATAAAGTGATACACAGAAAGTCTGATGTAATCTAGTCCACTAGAACCACACACACTCAAACTCCACATGTATGATGTGTGCTCTAACTTCCAAGACCAAACTTAACTTCAAAGCCTAAAATGCTTTTAGAATCAATAAACACAAGAACCGAGTCGGTACTGACACTCCTTAACTTCATTTTTACATGAGCACAAAACACAAAGTCACACAGAACTGTCTGGCAGTACAAAAGGAACAAAAACAATCACCCAGTTTCCCACGAGAGAAACATGTTGTTGCCTATTTCATATGCATCACTAAAGCCATACCAAACTGCAGCACACTTCACCAGCTGTCTTCCCTTATTTAGGAAGAGAATGTTTGATCTTGTAATCCTGGTAGAACGACAGGCGTCTCACAAAGCTTGTAGAGATTATCGTCTTTGGATGGCATGAGGAGAGCATACAGCCAAATCTACAACAACACAACACGCAGAGAAAGTGAGGACAGAAGAAAAGTGTTGTCAGTTGATGAAGGAACTCTTGTATGTAACCAATTTGGCTCTGATTTGATCTCTCATGTGAATTCTAACTGAGGTTACTGTCTGGAACTCTCAGGCTGAGGCAGGGAAACACAGACATCTGGCCCATCACAGAGAAGTCATCGCTGAAAATCTCTCTACATAAGTAAATAGTTTTCCTGTAGCTATTGTTAAAGCGTTTTGTTAGTAGCAAAGGTTGTGGGTTCGATTCCCATGGAAACACACACTGACCGAACGTATTGCTTAAATGCACTTAAAGTCACAAACACATAAATGTAAAAAAAGTATAAAACTGTTGATTAATTAAAAACCTCTATTTAAAAGTTCATGTAGTTTATTAAAATAACTTTTTGAACATTTGTGATAGCTAAGTGATATCGAGAGGTGTTGCTTTGTGTGAAATGTATTCTGACAGTAAAACTGATCTCTGGGCTCTTTTAGCTGCAGGCTGATGCACAGCACGGCTTTCTGAACAGAAATCCATCTAGTGAGAATGAATGAGTCAAACTAACAGAGTTACAGTGTGAAACAAGCAGCAGAAAAACATTGTTTCAGAGGCTGACAGATTCACACACTGAATGATGTGTTGTTACCTCACGTGATGCTGCTGTATCGATCGTCTCGGACTGATGAATGTGGGGATAATTCAGTCCTCATTCAAATTAAACAAACTGCTTAAATTGACAATCAAGAGATTCTTTAATAATCCATCTGTGCAGACACTTCAATCTGATGCTAGTGCGGACTGCTTCATTTGACAACGTGAACAGATGAAGTGCTTACCTAATAAACAACATCTATATGCGTGTTAATATACAACAATCTGAGGAAATATACATGAGATTCTGCCATTTACTTTTTCATCATAAATAGTCTTTAAAGATTATGCTGGGTAATCAACTTGAACATTCAAAGATGATAACTTTAACTGGTTATTACTATAACAGTACTTATATGATAATCACTTGATGTGTAAATTAATTTTTCGCCACATAACGACAGAATGCTGTTATGTTTTAATAACTCCGCCCCTCACTTTCTGCCTGAGACGAGTTCTGCAACCATACACTGAGGGCTGCTGTCCATGGTGCTGAAACGCTGAAGCACAGCAGCTGTCGTTACCAGTGTAATTTCTGTGCTGTGAAACTCATGTCACTGGTTGGTTGGTGTCAGGCTGACTGTATACTTAAACACAGAAGTGTTTTGATAATGTCACAGAGAATCTACCTGCATGCTACCACACCGCTTGCTAATAATTCATCTGTATATTTACTGTTGTAAGTAAAATGTACTGAACAAACTGTTAGTGTAAAAAAACATTGTCCATTAACATGTGACCCACACACACCACTGTCACCTTAACACTGCACGTGTCGTCATCTCAACACACACTGTTTTCACAGTCTGTTTCCTAAAGGAAGACCAGCAGTGACTCTTTGAATAGCATGACAGCACCAAATAATACTCTCGATCTGCAGTCGTTGGCATGGCTGGTTAAACAGCACAATAAGAGGAGAGCCGTTAGTGTGTGCAGAGACCATAGAAGAGCAGCGAGAGACGCTGAGAGGTGTAAAGATGAAAAGGAGAAAGATGCTTCTGGTTGAACTGATTTTATTTACATCTGAATAAACTGAAACAGGCTGAAATGCGTTTAGATTCCCTGCCCATCAAGATCCTCTACACCCTCTTACCCCTGTGCAATTTAAAACCGGCTCTTATGAATAATGGAGGAGAACAGGGATGTCTCAGAATAATTGTGAGATCTTGGAAATGGAAGTTAACTTGGATCAAACGGAAATGGAATCAAAAAACAAATGTTCAGTCGTGCCCGATGAAGACCTGAAGGTCAAAACACAAAGTGTTTTGTAGCAGCTATATCAGTGTGTGCACATAATGTTTGTTTTCTGCTTTTTACAGGTTGGGTTTCTGGGATGTGCACACCTTTTAGTATTTTTGAATACGAGTTCCATTTTCAAATGGAACCCTCAATTTTACCACAAGTTTGGCATGTGGCATCTGTGCACACAAGCCCGTGTCACATGTGACGTATGAACACACGATCAGCCTTGAGGAAGTTGAGGGTTTAACTGGTAAAACATTAGTGAAATGTCCATGAGGGCAGCTGAGACTGCTGCCATATAGAGGCTCCTTTCTGCTGAAAAAAGAGAGAGAGAGTGAGAGAGAGCAGTTTATAATGTGGTAACTATACAAGCAAAGTGAATACACACCTCCCCCTGCAGTGCGCATTGGCATTTGAAAACAGAAGAACCACAGAACCCAGTTTAAGTACGTATGGTTATGAATGGACAGAGTGAAAGAGGTGTCAGAATATCATTACATTTGAAAACAGTCAATATTTTCTGCACATATATATGAACAAATATTACAGACTGAGGAACAGCAGATGAATAAAAGGCTACCAAATATAACTTTGCAGTGAGAACTTGTTCAGAACATTTGGTTATCGAAGCCACATACCCGAAATACTGTGATGTAAGTTATGTAACAACGGTTCTAAACAGTTCTGTTCTATGATAATATCAGTTTGTCAGATTCAGTTCAGCTTGAGTTTGATCCTCCAGAACAGTTGTAAGTCTCTTATTCAACCATCTGAAGGTCTTGTGAACCTGTGAAGTTCAGCTCTCATTCATATCTCAGTAAGCAGGCAGATGTCTAAATTCTAGTGTAACTTCACCTCAGCTGTTTCCTGCTGGTGTTAAGAATAAAACCAGCAACCCACACATTACAGGTCAGACTGTCCAACCAGCTCATAACAACTCATATCAAACACTGTGTCAGACAGAATTCATAACGGAACACAAGTACACATTCACATTTTTATCATATTTGTGTACTACTCAGAACCCTTGCACTAATGCACTGACAGAGTCTGACTCCAGGTCAGTGGTTTTGTCAGTAAGATCAGACGCATTGATCCACAGCCTCTTATCAAGTGAACTGTTTAAACACAGTGAAGTGACTAACAGCTTCTTACACATGAGAACAGCTGTCAAGCAGAAGTCACTGTACTGTGACCTCACAAAACACACACACACACAAACACACACAGAGACACGCACAGACACAAACAAAGCAAGACTCAGGCAGATAAACAGTACAGTGTTTAAATACACAGTTTTTATCTGTGTTTAAACAACATCTAATAACTGTGAGTGATGGATCAAAGGGAGAGGCGAAATTTGATGCCTTTTCAAGCATTTAATATGTTCACGCAGTTACGAGGTGATTTATTCTGAACTCTGCTAATATTTGTCATACTGTCAAGCACACACATAAATAATGTTTCTCAGTTTGGTTTAAACTTTAAACTTGGATTTCACAATTTAATCTTTTGCTTTACTCTTACAGTAAAGTAAGTACAGTTGTGCTAACATAAGCCAATGCCATCATACTTTATGTATCAGAGCACTGTATGATCATATGTGTTTACACAAAACTCCAAGTAACATGCAAACACACACATTTCATTACTTTGTCCATACAAATGGCATTATCGTGGTACATAACCAAAGAATCATGCTATAGTCATGATACATTTAGTTTATGAATAACAATAATTAAATTATAAAATCTGCAATGTATTAATTTACATAAATATGACTTAAGTGTTTATGTGTCGATGTAATTGATGTAATTTTGTCATTTATTTGACACTCCTCAACTAGAACAAAACAAACACTGACTCATGAGTTTTACATAAGACACATAGAAGAACTGCTAGTACTGCTATAAGAATAAACTTGCTCCACAGACACCCTGCTCCTCCTCCACAGTAACACACACACACACACACACACACACACGACTGATCTTCTGTTCATCATCCTGACAAACACTCAAGATTTCTCTCAACCAAACTACACTTACAAATAAAGCAGTCAGACAGCCCGACATCATTCACACTGTTAACACTGACCCACCACTGGTAATGAAGGATATTTGATCACATTGTCTCTGGTTGATTGTGGCACCACAATATTCATGCAGATGTCATGCAAAATATAGTGCAACTATAGACTATAGAAGGATTTAATGGCTTCCAACCCACCACTGCATGTCCACAGAAGATACAGAAACATCAAGGGCAAAATCGACTACACGATAACTAGAGGTGTTAATATTTGCTCCAACATTGACTTTGCTAATATAATGTACCATAAAATTTGTATTTTTGCCTCAATTCAAGTACATAAATATTTTAATATAACATTTAAAACATTAAAATATTTAAATATTTAGTTTATAATCAGAATCTAGTCAGTTAAACGGGGTCAGGCCCGTCATAAATCCAGCTGTTCAAACAGAGACAACAAAGGTGTTTAAATTTCAGTGTTGTAAGAGGACAACAGAGGTAAGTTGCATAAACATAGCCTCATAGTTAAGACTGTGACTTTAAAACTTGTCTGACCAACTTCACAGATAAATAATCATTTTAATAGTTAAATACATCTGATGAGGTCATGCAGTCAGATGCTTCCAAGTTCCAAGTAACTGACCTTTGCATCAAATGCATTACTGCCTGATTCAGCTCTTCATTAACAGTTATTGAGAGTTATTATATTGAATTAACATTAAGAATTATTAGTCATGTGGATATTGCTATAGTTTAGGCTTAACCAGGGTTAGATGTTTCTACACCACTAAAATTAACCTTGTTTCTTTCTAATCTTAGGGTTAAGTTATGGTTATGGTAGGTATGTTTTTTTTTGACAAGCGCTTAACCAATAGTAAGGACTCATTTTCTAAACATACCAAGTTATGCAGTGTTAAGCCATGGGGTGTCATTTCCGCTTAGTTTGTTCTGTCCACAAACGTCTTGTTTACTCAAATATACATCATTTAAATGAATGTTGCATTCCTACAAAGTGTCCTTAACAAAATCAGACCTTAATTGAATCAATGCATGTCAAGCTGGTTGTACTGCAAATTAAACCGTCCATCTAACAAGTTTCTATAACAAGTCTTTCCCCTCCAGGCAACAGACTCAATGTCACTGGAACTCTTGTAGGACACAATCCTGGTATTTCTGAGCTCAGCCGAGTCTATCAGAACCTCTTTATCTTCTCATGAGCTTTTCTGATATATTTCTAATCCTCTTACAGGTGATAGACTAACAATGACGTTTGTTGTCATAGACACACTCCAGTGTGAGCAGATCAGAGAGTCAATAACACAGATCTCCTCAAAGTACAAATCTTTGACTGCTAGTCAACAGAAGAAACAGACAAAACGGCAAGATGAATATGCCATCGATCAGCAGTTGAAAGTAATCGAGGTTTTCAGTAAAACTGAAGTTTAAATGTCCTGCCAGCACAGTGTACACTGTTATGCATCATTTAAATGCATTTAAATATGCTAACCATAACCACAATCACACATTCTTGACACAATCTTTAAGTGTCACCTCAGTTCATTTCCATTTGAAGCTTGTTTCTCAGATCTTTAGACTTGTAATGTAAGCTCTCATTATATTCATCAAGTGGCATCAATGACGGCCATGAACAGATCTAATGAATCTCATATCGTCACACATCAGTTAATGTCTAACTGGCTTTGAATGGTTTCTGACATGAATGAAGGTTCATTTGCGATTTCATTCATCATTTTGACAAATGGCCATTTTAGTCGCTGTTATAATAATCAATGCAGTACTAAAATAATAAATCAAGAACTATAGTGTCTGTGAGCCGATCCAAAATTTAATTTGCATGTAAACAGCTGGTGTTTGGATCCAACACTGAAAAAAATCCAGCTCACGATGACTTTAAGCCGCCCCTGTTTGCTTGGTCCGGCGAACCCACTACACTACCAGCTATCACAGACTGGTTATGGATCCAAACACCTCTGACTCTTCATTACAGACGTATTCTGTAAGTTCTGTGTGTAGAGACAGGACGTAGATCAGTCACTGATGCAAGACTTTTTTCTCTTTGTCAAGTCAAGCTGCAAATGTTCAAGTTCGATTCGTTTCAATTTTCCACTTCCATCTTCCGTTTTAGGTGAGCATACATCACCATCAGGAATTTAATTCTAGGAAGTTCCAAGACATCACTGCTCAGAAATGCCTAAAACGTACCTTTACATCTCAAACTTCAGCAAAATATTGACAGGAATTAGTAAATGAAATCATACCATGGAAGTCATATTAACGACGACAATGAGAACACAAATTAAAGGAACAGTACACGCAAAAATCAAAAGAATAAAAAACATTTATACAAAGCCATCATACGACTTTAGACGATTCAGTTCCCTTCAACATCTTTTGTGTTCTACTGAAAAATGAATAAATGACCAGATTTTTTACTTTGGGTGAACTATTTCTTTAAATGTACTTAAAACTCAATCCACAATAAAAAGCACAATTCTGTTATATAACAACAGTGCAGTGTGTCCTCGAGGTGATAATTCAATTTCACAGATCTGGACTGAGCTAAACTGCTTCACTGCAGTCAGTTCTGACTAACATAAACGAGGGTTTAAAGACACATGAAACACAGGCTGTGTGCTGGACTGCAGTTCTGCTGCTGCTGCTGTTGCTGTTGTTCTGTAATGAGTGTACAGATCTCCGTCCCTCTGAAGACACTTAACATTCACCAATGAGATCTGAAACATCTGCCAGCAGATGCTGAAATGTGTCTCCAGTCTCACAGATGATTCCTCACATATACACACTCTGTTTATTTATATGTCTGGCAGGAGAAATGAAGCAGATCCTAGAGCGCCTTTCATTTCTATACAGTAAAGAAAAGAGAGACCATCATTACCTGAGAGAAATCACTGTTTTTGAGAACAGAATTTCCAGGGAATCTAAAAAAAGATAACTATAAACAGACTTCCATCTGTGATTCAGGTTTACTGGAACTTGTTGTTTCCTTAAATGTGGATATCTCAGGTAAGTGGCATATTTTACATAATTTTTGACCTCCTGAATAGGTAATAATCATAATACTAAATGCATATTTCCAAAGCCATCAAAACAACAAAAGGCAATTATTAACAATTATATTTACTCCTCTTTGATCAAAAATACCTTTTTAATTCCAGAATTACTGTACATAATCTCAGTCTAATTCATATTACCATACACACAAACCACCGGTCAAAATGACATACAGTGCTGCTTGAAAGTTTGTGAACCCTCAAAAACACTCAAAAACAACACAAGGCTAAATTTCAATATCACTGTCTGTGTTAGCTTTAGCAGTGTGTTTTCCCAGCTCAGCCAAGAGGAATGCAACAGTCTCTTTATAATTAAAAACATTTTAAAAAATGACTTTAATATATTATCAAATGTTACAGACAGACCGTCAGCAGTGCTTGTAGATGATCAATCATTTGAAGCTTTCAGTCTGAACAAATCATCTCACACACACATGAACGGCTGTCTGGAGATTCTGAATATGACAGGTGTGTGTACAACAGTCCAGCCCTTCTTTCTGATTACTGCACACACTGACAAACTACTCTATTACTATTAATGAGAGAAAGTGCAATGACTAATATGGGCACCCTAGTGAAGGAAGTCCCGCCTTAAAGTATAAAGAGCCAATCATTACATGGGACACCCACTGCCCAGAAAGGTCCCTGAGCACCTAAAAACAATAAAAAAAACTTCAAGTGTATTATAAATAACGACTGACAAAAGATTTTTATCGATGTACATCATTTTGTAAAGCCCCACACAGCGCAGTTTTAAAGCTGGAACAAAAAGTTTAAGAATCAGCTGTAAGTGCTCCACCATCCTCAGCACCCCACACATGTAACTGCAGCTGGCTGTTCCTTCTGTTTACATAACCACACAACCAATGATGTCAAACTGACACTTTCTGTGGAATTGAACCTGACAGCTCAAATGATAAAACATTATTATAAGTGCAGTAACAGATTTTTGTTTTTTTCTAACCAAAAATAACACAGTTTAGTTTTAAAGGAGCTTTAAAGGGACGGCATGAAGTTAAAGCCACAAGGCAGTGTTTGTATATACAACAAGTTTAGATTTTTTTTTTAATTGTCTAAAATATCTCTGATGGTCCCATCAGACTGTTACTGTAATTGAACCAGCGCAGCCAGTCAAACACGCACGCACACACACGCGCACACACACGCGCACACACACGCGCACACACACGCGCACACACACGCGCACACACACACACACACACACGCGTCATCATAATGCTTTAGTTATTAAACTCCACTAAGTTTGTGGTGGTCATACAGATTATCATTCCAAACGCATATAACAGAACTCCACGAGTTGAAGGCCAAAGGTTCTCCTAACCTTATTTTTTACGTTTTCTAACCTTAACGCCTCACATATTTCACCTTTGCTTTCCTTATTTCAGATTTTATTGACTCATGACAACTGAAGAATAGATACAGAAAACTTTAAACTAGTCTTACGTCCTTGACTCTGAATAAAACAGAATGAGTGAGTTGAAAGTTTTATACACTGTTGACAGTAACTTCAGCTGTCCGACTGAATTATGAATTACTTTTCCGACGGTTGCATTTAATAAGTTACAAACAAACATGACAGACTTGCTCCTGACTGCTCTGCTCAACAAAATAAAATATCACCTTTATACAGTGGCCAACAGGTTTCCCCGCACTGCAACAGAAAATAACACACAGAATAAACACAATAAACACGTGTAATATTAAGAAAACAGTTAAACATGTACAGTGTTACTCATCAGCGGTTTTATTAATGACTGGGGGTGAAGTACTAAAACGGTCTTACTAAAAGGGTCAGAATAAATTGTACAATCTGCAACTTCTGTAACTTATTTAAATCATTAATTAAACAATATGATTCTTTTTTATACTTGAACATTACTTGTTGGCATTGTAATATGCAGCTTACAAACTGTTTCACAATAAATTATGTATTTCATCATGTAATCTGAACTGACAGGCTAATAGTATCCAAAAGGCTAATGATTCACATGATCAGGATGTTAAAATAACTGCTTACGTATTAAAAATCCAAGCTTTAAAATCGTATCTGTTTGGTGACCATTTCAGTCACGGCCTCTTTTAAGACAAAAACTGTAACATACTTCACTTTAACATAACTTTCCAAAGTGCATTATCTTAACTACTGTAGCATCCTTTAGTACAACTCCATGATGTCATAACTAATCTGAAACCCTTCAGCAACAATCACATCATTAACATTCAACAGCTCCGTTTAATAATAACATTACATTTATTATTGACAGCTGATGAACAGTATGATTTTTGATACTTTCAGGTTTAAAACAGTTTCGCCAATTTTATCTGTGTTAACTGGTGTTTACATAATCTGCATGTGTTTTCTGTATTTGCAGTGCAATGAAACCTGTCAGCCACCGTACCTTCATCTCTTTACCTGTACCAAATCTAAACTTCCATATCCATCTCTGTTGTGCCAATTGATTTACCATATATAACCAAAAACTTCAACTGTGAAGTGTGAAGCTTAAAACAGATTCCAAACAGATGCTCCAGTTAAAAGAAGATAAAGTTTAGCTTGAGCTCCAGCAGAGAGGAAGTTTAAATAAACAGCACATAATAAACACATTTAAATGAGATCTGGAAGCGAGGTGATCCAGACTGACACCCACAGCTGCTCAGAGCTGCAGAGAGGATCAGACACTTCCTCTGGTTTTATGTTCTGAAACACATTAACACTGTTTGCACAACAGCTCTAAAAACAGTGGAGGAAAAAATTAAACAGGCAGGAGGGCATGTGAATAAACTCTGACTCATGCTGTCTGATGTCGCAGAAGCAATGCTACTAAACATTAAAACTTCTTAGTGAAATACACAGAAAATAACTGTCCCAATTATATATTAGTCTGCGAGAGTACAGTAGTGTTTTGGAAAATATTAAAAACAGATTCATGTTTCACCTGTTAATTGTATACCAGTAAAAATAATGAACACATTAAATGAAAGGTTTTGTGGCTGGCTCACCATTAAAGCCATAAACATTTTTAATGATGTCATGTTACTGTTGCCAACAGCAACAGTTTGAAAGGAAGCTACAGAAAGAATCGGGCAGAGGTGAAGAGACTGGAGAGGCCTGTGTGGAGCTACTGGACAGTAAGCGAACTGCTCCTTTTTCCATAAAGCCATCTTGATTATCTCTCCACACTTAAGACTCTCTGACAAAAACTCAAAACTAATGAAGCTTGAAATGCATAGCTTTCTTGTCGTAAATCATTTGATGTTTTTAAACTGGAAGCTATTAGGTGTAAAATAATAGGTTGCTGCACATTCTGGACGTCTCCCTCATCTACCACACTGTATTTAACTAGTCTAGCTGATCAACTAATACGCACCTGTATTAGATGTGTCCGATGTGAGAGACATCAAGGACAGGGCTGAGAACCTGTACACAAAGAGCTTTAGCATCTAATGCTAACAAGCATGACTAGCAAATGTTTAAAAGACTAACATTGCTGCTTACCAGCATACAGTTTTGGATGCTGGTCACCAACTCCAACTCCAACCAGCTCCAACTCCATGCTGGTTTGCTAATGTTCCTACTAGGCTACTTAACTATGTTTAACCATAAAGTTTTTTTTGGTCAACCAACTTCACTACAATAGTAAACAACGCATGTGAACAGTGCACGCTACACCAGCACATTTATATAGTTTAACACTGTGTGAGGAAATGTCTGGAACAGGACTGAAATATTACTTCTACTCTGTGATAATCAATCAGAGTGTGATTGTTACAGCTGACCAACACTGTTGTTTTTTCCCCAGATGTCTGGAAAAATGATAACAGCTTTTAACAATGCATTCATCAGTCATCTAAATGCTTTATGTAGACAAACTGTCCTCAGGAGTCATTTGTCAGAGCACTATGAGGGACAGGAGCTGCAATCAATCTGTGTGATTATAAGAGCACAAGAAAAGTTATTGATGAGAGGAGCTACATGCTGAATGAAAGATTCCTGACACAGAATCCTTGAGCGCTGGAGAGCTGATTTGTGGAAAATGAAATGTTTAAAGGAAATTGCTTGTGTCTCCTGAAGTTTAGGGCATGATTTTCAAAAACGTGACAAGACAGAACTGAGGAGCTGCTGCAATTATTGTAGCTGTCTGCATAGATGGATGAGCGAGTCGCAGTCTCTCTCTCTCTCTCTCTCTCTGTCGTTTTCTCTCGCTCTCTCTATTACCTTCACATTTTATTATTAATCTTCTGGATTGACAGACAAGCAAACAGGTTTTAAACAATTCTTCCTACAAAACCTTCAGAGAAATAATAAATCTAATTATTTATAAATTGATCAAAGTTGTATTGCATCGAGGAGTTTGTGACACGTTTGATGTTTTTTCTGTGCTGTTTTATTGTTTTAAATGAGGTGTCTTTGACGGTGTACTTATAAAAACATTTGATCCATTGTAGGTACTGAACACGTGTGTTGTTCTGGGTAGGTTTAGGGTCAGAGATTGGCTCAAGAGTTTAATTACATGCAGACAGTTTGAATGAAATTTAACACATATGTATACAACAGGTACGCTGTACAAATCAATTCTATATTTAGGTACATAATAGTTCAAGACACCCAATTTAAAGTAGGTCGGCTGTTTTTAAAGCTAGTGATTACTGTATTTTATGCAGATCATTTTGTTTATGAGACAATATAATACACTGTTGAGCCAAAACATTTTGGTCACCTTCCTAATATGCTGTTGGTTCTCTGTGTGCTGCCAAAACAGTATCGACCTGCTGAGGGATGGACCCTGGAATAAAATGTACATGCGGACAGAACAGCATGGGCAGGTGAACAAAATATATCAGACTTTTTAATTACATTAAAAGTGTAATTTAGGCCCACGAATGCTGCAGAGTGATTAATTTGCAGATATTTAATTATTAAAATTGTGCCAATCCAAAGTATAAGCAACAATAAAAGAGAACCATTCATAAATAAACCGTCCCAAACGCTTCCAACCTTTGCTGTAGTAAATGTCTTGTCAAATAGATGTGAATATGTTTGAGTTTTAAAGAAAAAAAGCCCTAAAAATTTGACCTAATTTGTCATTCATATACACAAATGTGCAGTAGACATTCTGTGTTAAAATTTCTCTTGATGTTCAGTTATTTTGTGCTGATTATCATACGCTGCTTTTGGGCCTGTGTTATTCCTGCTCCACCTCTCCACATTTGTCTCATCTTCCTCTCTTCCCTTCAGCCTCAACAATTTATTGTCATGTATAATAGACCCAGATAATGACACATGCAATAGACAACAATGCAGTTAATTGAGATCTATTGCTGAATAACCCGGCAGTGCTGTAGGGACCGTCTGCCAAATGTTGTAGTTCATTTTTGCTTTGACGAGTCAGGGACGGCCGCCTTTAGCGGAAACACCAGTCAGAAGGTTAATGTGCTGGTGTTTTATATGATGATCCCTCCCAACATTCATCTTTCCCTGTATGTGCCCAGCCACATGTGTACATACAGGATTTAAAAAGAATTTGGAAAGTTTTCCATTATGCTTCCAAGGTTCAAATGCTCCTTGTAGTCATCTTACTGCATAAGAAAACTCAGAGCTTTGATTCCTCATCTCACTCTTCAGAATCACATCATTCTGTCTAGCGGTCCAATGAGTCTCTCCCACAGCAAACAGACCAGACTCCCTGTGGGTCATTCACCTCAACATAATTCATAACCAACATCTGCTGTTTACTAAACTAAAACATCAGACCCTGCTGACAGCCACGTGCAAACACGACCAAACCATCTCTGAACAGACACTGTTCAGCTTCTGACGCTGAGTTGGTGAGAACATGTGACCCTGTATCTGTTCCAAGTCAGAAAATGAAAGTAAAAATATTATCCTACACTTGAGGTCTGTTCAGCTTCGAATATCCTCTCTCAAATCACTTCCTGTTTAACCATTACGACCAGTACAGCTGCAACCGGTAAAACTAGTTTGTGTCGGTCTCTACACGGTCTCTAGTCTGTGTTGTCTCTACACAGAGAATTTCTATTAAAGCCGTAAAAAAAAAAAAATCTATGGAGTCTGACACTGTCATACGGTATGTCTGTCTTTTATTTTGCATACTCTTATTTTGTAGTTCTGGTTTCCAACTCAAGTTCCTGTTTCTTTTCCTCACCCGGATTGTCCTCAAATGTCCCATAAATCCCAGGAATAGTTTGTCTATTTAAACCCTGTGTGCTGGATTCTGAATGTTTGTCTGATCTTTGATCCTGACTCTTACCTTATTTCTCCTGCTGCTATTGAAGACCAGACCTAATATGGATCCAATAGGTCAGCTTTCATGCTTCTACCAAGGAACAGGGTCAGTTTCTGAGGTTTTGGTATCCAGGGCAAACATGCCAAAGCCAAGAACTATGTTTTGACTGGGACTCAATCCACATGTCACTCATCCAGAGGCAGCTGAAAATGCTCTGAGAACAAGGTGGCCGAGAACAATCCTGCTCCCACTGGGGCTGCTTCCTTCTCACAGGTGGAAAAACAGTCCCCACGCTGGGGGTTCCAGCCATGGTGACCCAAGAGGTGCCTGTCCTGGTTGTCTCAAGTTCCAGTCCTGGAGGTTCCAAGACCCAGAAGCCCCATCTCTGGTGCCAGCTGCTGCTCCGCTGGAAGTGTTTAAGTCCTCTGTGCTCCTAGAAGGTCATTCCTATTTTTCCCAATTCCCATTCCCCTGCTACGGTCAAGAAGACCATCCACAAGTTTCCTGTGCTTCATGGTATGACCAAAGAAGCCTTCCAGGAGCACCCCGCGCACCAGCTGTGGACTCAGCTCACCTTTGGTCTCTTTAAAACTACCCCAAAATCTTTTAGAGGCATAAACTAACTTGACGATTGCTGTAATAAAATGATTTCCACAATTGTAGCTATTAAAATGGAAATAAAGGCATGCTTTAACGTTTCATCTTTAATTGTCATGTTTGTTCTCCTTCTGTTCTGAATATTGCCGAAGGTATTTTGCAAGTGCTTTGGGAAGTAAATAATACATACGTTCTGTCTGTGCTCTGTACTCTGTGCTATGCAAATGAGTTGCACACAACACACGGGCCAGGCTCAGAACCAAATCACCGAAGTCACACAGAACAGTGCCAGACTGCACCTACTCTTTTGAAAGACTTTCAACAGACACTCCCTGTTCTGAGTCTATGATCTGTGGAGTACCACTAAACAACTCTGAGTTTCCTAGCCAGACAGAAATAACAGCTAAAGCTCTCGACTCACGTGGGAGGTACGAAGAAATACAGCACAAGTTCTTGGTCGTCAGCCTGTGTGCTGTGAGACAGACTGTTTGGCTAGTGCAGGATGAAAGCATGTTATTTAATTTCCCTCATCGCTCCTGAGCATTACTGACGCCAAACACTTGCTAATAGGTCGCCCTAAAGGGTTTGTTGTTTGCCTGTTTGTGTCTTTCTGCTGGCTCGCATTTCTTTTATTAACAAAGACTCTCGGTTACCTCAAAGGTAATTATTACTGGATTTATACCTGAAGGGCTTCTGCCTGAATAGAATTCAATTAGTCTTTTGAAATACAACAGAGAAATATTCCTGCGTGACACGTAATTAAACTGAGATGAATTCATTGAACCAAAATTAAAAAAATTTAATCATTTTTTCCCTCTGTCATGTTAATTTTATTTATAAAAACATAAGTGACAATTTTCATTTTTGGGTGAATTATTCCTTTAAAACTATGATCATATATTGACTGCGCACACGTCCTCTAAATGGCTGTTCACTCTTGACTGATGCATTTGACCTGACAGAAGATGATGGGGAATAAATCTATTACCTGCAGGTTTAATTCAGCTTTGAATTCATGTTTTATAAGAGATCCACAGGGGTTACAATTACACACACACACAGGGTTAGTTTAATAACACTGTGTGTTATTAAAGCTGTACAGGACAGATTCGATTTGCTTGTTGTAAATGCAATGATTTTCCCATGAGACTGTGGGCCTGTGTGTGCCATTAGATGTCTTGGCAGGGTGTACATTACTAAACATTCAATAAAACACAACTGAAGCCATAATCAGGAATACAAAACATCAAATGAATAACATTTCTCTTGAATGAAGCTATGAAAGTTATCAAACTAATGGAATTACATTAATCAGTGGTGCATAATGGATGTCTGCATGCCCATTGCATGATGGGAGATTTTTCTCTGTCTGCAGAACATCCCTAATGCTTTATCTTAATGGTGACAGATGGGTGACATTGCAGACTCCTTTAAAGTAACCTTAAGTCAGATGAAGAACTGGAATGTTTAACCAATAAAATGAGGGCTTGATGTCCAATAACGTTTCAGAATAAATCTCTGTGCATGATGGTGCTGATGTTTTGTGGGTGTAATAATGTCACATCATTTGTAGAGGATATAAACATGAAATATGAAGAATTACAGTCACATTCTCTCTTCATTTTATTCTACAGCCTAAGAGCAAAAACATCTGTTATCTGTGCTGCACCCAAATACAAACAGCCCATATAACATATGGCACCTTTAACTGAAAGTGCATTCATAAGAATGGAAATCGTTTTTCAGACGTAACGACTTTAAGGTGGAAAACAAGCTTTGACATGCTGCAATTATAAGACAAACATCCTTTTCAAACTGTCTCATCAACTGTTGCCCTGATCCTCTTACACCTCCAGCCATATACTGTAAACATTCATTAACCTCTGATTCCTGACACCACAGAGTAATTGTGGAAATCAGTTTGACAGGAAACCCAATTTAAGCATCAGTATCAGTCAGGCTGAGATAGAGGCGGTCTGGGGTTTCCCACAGGGTGACACAGGAGCTCATTTGAGTGATCCACAGCCCAACGCAGGTCCAGCAGCAAAGCCACAAACTTTATACAACTAACCATTAACTTCCAGTGACAAATTGTTCTGAGGTTGCAGCTGAGATGCTGTGTAAGACCTCCTATTTCATCTGTCAAGACTGTCTGAACATCACTGAGATGTAGATGCATATTCAGTGTTATGTCTCCAGAAGGGCTTTTTATAACCTACCATGACTAAAGATTGGTAAGGTAAACATCTATTACAACATCTACATGTCATGTGTAATATGAAAGAAATTGCTCAGTGTATGCTCATTTAGAGCTCAGGAGACCTACTGGGGTTCTCACTTGTTTCTCTTCCAAGAAACCATATTATCTCAGACGTTTACTGAAAATTTGCTTACAAGAAACGAGACACATAACGAGACAATTGTTATGTGTACTAATAAATAATTAGTAAACATAACAAATAATAGCTAATTGTTGACATGCAGCTGAGCAGTGCAGAGCTATACAAATAATAAATGTTAAGCACAGATCATTTGGTCTCAGAATAATTGAGAACTGTGTGTGTCAGATTTGCTATGTATCCGAGCACAGTTTTAGTTTAGAGATCTCTCACTAGTGGAAACATGTGAGATTACAGAAGTCACTTTCTCAGGAGACAACCCAGTTGAATTTCAAAATCGAGATATTAAAAGGTATTAAAAATCTCAACTGCGATTTCTCTTTCCTGTGGGAGGCTGATGGTTCCTATTCTTGCGATCTGCCAGCCAATCAGCTTGCACCATTAGCATGACTGAAGCTGATTGGCTTTTCACGTAATTTACAGCCAATTACAATGCATGCTTCATCTACCTACATGTAAACAGTCATGTTAGCATGCTGTAAGTAGTATTATGTACAGCTACATTATCTTTAAAGTCACTGATTCCCAAAACTGCTTTTCACTCACATTGTTTTTTAAAGGAGCTGCTCTCTAACTATATTTACCCCCTCAGGGTGCGATACAGTAGAGCTGCAGCTGTGAGTTCAGCACCAGCAGGACATGTTTCAGTAGTGGAACCGCAGGGTGTTGTTTACAGGCTTCAAAGTGAAGCATACAGAGCAGCCCGAGGTCAATTAATGGCTGTTCAATCTCTCAACTTTGATTCGACAGGCGTTTCCACTTTGCCCTTCACTCCTGCATTCAGCGGCAATATTGCTTTGACAAACCCTTCATCTAATGAAGCCACAGAAAACACAGAAAATGAGAAACAGATCTGTCTGTTTGAGGACTGTTTCAATGCTTCTGCTCTCAGGCTATTCTGTAAAACTCCAAACATTTAAAGTCACAGTCACAAATTGATGATTTCCAGTCTACCGTAATTCTCTCCTTACTGAGAATTACTGAGAACAGATTCGTCCACAGTTCATGTGAGGATTCACAAGTCATTCAGTTACTGTCAATTACCCTCATCTCTCTAAACGAACACACTCCAAGTCCACAACAAAAACACAATAAGAACAGACATAATGCATTGGACATTTCTGGATGACTTTTCACATGAAGGTCTATTAAAGCAGACAGAATTTTAAGTTCACTGTGCCATAAAACAACATTTCAACAAATGTCGATCTTTATAGACTCCTGGGGAACAGCACCGATATCAAACGTAGGCAATGTATGTGAAACACACACACACACACACACACACTAAGTAACAGTGACATGCATATGCCTGTCGCCTGGCTGTGAGTCCCAGACAAAACACAAAGCACACATTTCAGTCGTGCTGTGCAGCAGCCATTATCAGAACTTGAGCAGCTACAGGACAGAGTGCATGAGGAAGTCCTCCAAGACTTTACTTTCATGTGCTTGTGACTGCAGGAATTATTACTCCCTCCCAGAACTGTTTTCTATTTACCGTTTCAAGTTTTGCAATGAGTTTCTGCTTTGTTTGGGAAATAACGTAAATGTTAATGTTGTAGATTATAAACACACACCTGCATTACTGCATCAATGCGACTGATTTATTTACCATCGCAACTTATAAAGTATAAAAACCGGCTCTGTTCGCGCAGGCGCGTTTCTGCCTCTGCCACGGTGTTAAACACCTTAGTTACGGAACTCACTCAATATAATACAAACATAATTGCGTTTAAAATATTCGGTAAAACACGTAAAAGAGACGATTTAATGATTTAAGTTGAATAATCTCATACCTCTGAAACCGCTGAGAAGCTGGTGATCGTGGAGAGACGCGGAGGAAAACTGGCCATTTCCACGAGGGCACAAGCATAAAGATGGAGAAATACACTTCTGTTTCCTGTTACTTCTGTCATAAACGAGCTGTTACTGCTGATTCTGGTTTATCCTCTTGGACACGTTGTACAACGACGTTTGGTTATAACTCAACGAGTGCTAACTCAGTTACAGTGATAAACAAACCGCATTGCCATGGGTTGATGTTAACTGGCTGATGTGATTGGTTAAAATGTGTTGAATTATTTGTATACAAAAAATAATAATCGCAACAAGATTAAAAATAAGGAGAAGCTAAAAAAGTAGTAGAATTAATAGCAGAAAAATGAATGAATAATTGATTTGTTTCTTGGTTCACCTAATTAAACCAGTTAACTAGTAATCCAACCAGTTTGTTTGTAAATACGTAAAGAAATGTTTAACTATACACATCTGTGTGTGTGTGTGTATTTGTTTGTGTGTTGAGGTGCTGAAAGTACAATACAACAAATTATTGAATTTAATATTTTGGCACAAAATAACGTTTTATAAAGTAAACTCTACCTGCCTGAAGAAAAAGCTTTACAGAATTAGTTTGGCCAAACGCAGCAGATTTATTTGATTTGTTGTCATCTTTTCTGAAATATCCCGCTGCTCTGTTGTGTTTTAATACAATGGTGTGTTTGGGTGTAACATTCAGAGCAGTGTAGGAATACTTCTGTTTTAACTAAAGCTCAACATCTGTGACTTTGAGATTTTGAGGTCTATTACACTTGCTTGCACAAGCTATGTGTCTTTCTCCAGAGCATCCGGCATTGAAGTCACACAGTATTTGACATGTTTGAAAAATCAGACATCAAGTCATGTCAGTTCTCATGACAGCTTTATTTAAGGCACCGCCAGTCTTCATATTCGGAGACTGACTGAGGTAGAAAAGGCACCAACTGCAGTTATTTTTGGCTTGTTTCCACTTCACCTGAAATCATACATCCCCAAACACACATTGATAATATGCAAAATAACCAAATCAAAATATATCAAAGTTATTTGCCTAACAAACAATCTGCATCAACATCTTTAAAATGTAAACAAAAGGCAAACATTACTTTGAAGGTAATGCTTTCTCTGTTATAAATGTGTATATATTTCACATAACTGTTTATCAATATCTATACATATTTATACATATGTACACAACGCAAATGTGTATCTGTTGCCATTCATTTGTGTCAGTTTGGCACACATACAGGCACCTGTAACAATATTTCAGTGAACATCAGCCATTAATCAGACAAGCTTGTGGTGTAATGAAGCCGCTGTTGTTCTCTATGAGTTGGTTGTTTTGAGGAGGGCAGGCAGGACTGAGGAGGTTGTTTTGAGGAGGGCAGGCAGGACTGAGGAGGTTGTTTTGAGGAGGGCAGGCAGGACTGAGGAGGTTGTTTTGAGGAGGGCAGGCAGGACTGAGTTTGTTGTTTTGAGG